>JAOBAZ010174987.1:0-10489 GCA_026546875.1 Pteroeides caledonicum | reverse complement strand
ATACTGCATGTATATATTGTATTGTATATATTGTATATGTATCAGTATGTGTATACATACAGTAGATATTGATACATACGCTGATACAGTACATTTGAGTTTGTGTATATCATTATCAACGAGTATTTTTATTTATGATTTTGAATATTATGTTAATAACATTTGATAACAATAAATTAAAAACCACTCTCAACACTCACTCGTTTCGCAGTACAAATCCCTCCTTGTCCATCATCTTCATAAGGCCAATTTTTAAAAGAATCTACACGGCTTGCTTCTAAATTCATGCTACTTGTATCGGCCATTTTGAAATACTGCCGCCAAAATGCTCGTCCGCGCAATCCCGGGCCCGAGCAATCTTCGTGTTCTACCGTAAACTGTCGCCGTAACTTGTCGCCATCTGATTGGTCGGTCAGAGACTGTTACCAGGGGGGAAAGTGCCCAAAAAACAAAGCGACACATTTCCTGATTATTACTCGAAGTTGTAAAAAGTCGCGAAGAAACATGTCTAATATAAGCGAAATAGTAAACGAAACTATAAATGAAACAGCAAAGAATGGAACGGGAAGGGAAGCTGCGACGCGAGAAGGACTTCTTGTCGCTTATTCCAGTTTGATTATCATGGCTGTTGTTCCAATATTCTTGGGTTCTATACGGTCTGTTTACCATTATCGGAGACAAAAGGTACGAAAAACGGATTTTAATATAGATTTTAATATATTATATTATTGTTTGTGATTGACCGTTGATCTTTGAATACGAGCTAATAGTTTCTAGTCTGTTTTTTTAATTTCACAACGTTTCACTGTATGTTATGTAGTCAATAGACCATAATAATGTCTGTCTAATAGTAATACATTTCTGTTGTACACGTCAACTTTTAGTTTTAGAGCATGAGTCAAATATATTATATATTTATATATATTTTATTTCTTGTATTTATTATTATAATTATTAATATCATAGCCATATAATATAAATATTACCACTGATTGATACTTTTTCTCTTTAATATACCGTAATATGCCAGTTTATTCTGAAGTGAAAGTTTTGACATTAACTGAGGTTTTGAGTTCATTTTTGTGATTATGAAGTAAATAAGAATAAATAAATAATTTTTAAGGTAATTCTTATTGGAAACAGCTGATTAAATAAGCGTTCAAATGTGCTCTTAAAATATACTGGTTTTATGGACTTCTAGCATTTAAGAACAACATGCCATGGATTTGTCTGACACAGGAATACAATATCTGAATGTTACTACAACGTGTATCTGATAATCATAATGGACATAAATGTAACCAAATTTACTAAATATTACCACTGGCTTAGGTTAGGTAAAAACAATACATTTGTCTACGACCAATGCAGTTTCATGATGGTTTCCAGTAGAATCATGCTCTTTACATGTACCACTTATCAAAACACCATGTGAAAGTTTTATTTTTTAACAAATGGAAAACTATTGATTCTAATATTCATTATTTAGGAGAATGGTGAGACACCTGACAGTATGACACACAAAGATGCTGCCATGTTCCCTCTTATTGCAAGTTGTGCATTACTTGGTTTATATATTATATTTAAGGTAATTATAGTCACATCATACAGTATGTATTCTCTTGATTGGGTAAACCACTTCTGCCTATCAGTGATCTAACTTTAATTAACTTGGATAAAGTATGCTTTGTTACCCTGAAATTGATAAATCATGGTAACAGAACAAATAAGAGTGCAATTAATCCCAAAATCATACAAGTGGTTACAAAATCAACCGACCATGTAAGTGGGAGATGAATTTGTAACCATGAGTAAGATTTCGGGATTACTTGCACAACTTAATTTGTTCTATTACTTATTAATTATATATCTTCTGTAATCAGAAAAGCACAAAATTAAATTTTACCCCCAAAACTTGTGGTAAATACTATAGTACATTGGGATCATTACAATTTATATCAACATTAATTTGCGTGTTGGTGATTGGCTAGTGAATTTCATTAGCTATGGGCAAGAGTGCGATTACAGTTCACAAAGGGTGTGATTAATGCTCAAATCATACTCCTCTTAGCCAATGGAATTGCAGTATTTGCTACTGATTACAGAAAATATATACTTAAATATGTTATCATTTAAATTACGTTATAATTTCTATCAAATGTAGGTTTTCAACAAAGAGTACCTTAATCTTCTTATGGCTTTGTATTTCTTTGGGTTAGGAGTTCTTGCTTTAACCCACATTTTAAAGTAAGTATACTACTAGGTTTTTGAATACTGTAATATGATAGTACCTTATGCTATGTAAGTTTGTTTGTTGTGGACCTGAAGATAACACTAGGATATGGGCATACATTGTCAAAAATCTTTGTTATGTTGTGTGTAATGATATGTATTAATGTCATTTTCGTCAATGTTACCTGGTTTTTATTAAGGATGTGCCGGATCTAGAAATACCGGTATCTGGTGTCCAGTAACGTGGTATCCGGTAGTTTTGTGATAACCGACAGTATCCGGTAATGTGATATCTGGCATTATCTGGTACATCCCTAAATCTTATTAGTTTAACATTTTCTCTTTTAATGTCACATTGTGCTTGTTAACCAGTAATTGGCACATTATTAATGCTTTTAATCTGCATGCTTTTGAGCCCACACTACTTCATCTGCAGTCAAATCTTAATGTTTTGTGATGTGAATGAATGAATTATGAATATATTATTTTATTATATTCAAGTAAATAGTTTTACAATATTACAGAACTTGAATATCACACAGTTCTCAAAGAAATAATGAAATTAATTCATTATAGCACTCATGCTAGTATGAATTAGTTTGCCAAGTACACAGGCAATTTTTCATTAATTCTTCTTAAACCATATACCGGTAATATCCTTTATAAATCTTGAAGTTTATCTAACTTATTAAATTTACATACTCCAGATTACCTACTGAAATATGTAACTGTACACTTTAATCTAATATTTTTTTTATTTCTTTTTAAGGCCCAATGTTTCTCCACTGTTGTCAAAATGTCTTCCCAATGTTCCTTACAAACTAACATGTACTGAAGGGACTGGGGACAAAAAGAAAGGTATATATTAGAGTTGAAAAGTTCTTAATAGAATATCAAATATAAAGAAAGTAGCTTGAAATTTCAATTTGTGTGTTTGTTTAGAAGTAATGGATTATGAGTTTGATCGATTTGACCTAATATGCTTGGGTGTTTCAAGCATATTTGGGGTTTGGTATCTTATGAAAAAGGTATGCATAACACATTTATTTTATATTGATCATTATCTAACAATTATACAACAAAGCCAAGTTGTCTATGAGCAGATATTCAACTAGGGCACAGTCCGAGTTGACTATCATCCATAGGCAACATATTGAAGGAGGAGTTGTCTAAATCTTTTATTATACATTCAGTTCCACGCTGGAAAAAATATAGTTTTTCTTATGTAAACCAACCAATGAAAATGTTGGGTTGTTTGACCGCAATTGGCTGTGATTTGTTGACATTTTTCCCAGCCATCATCTATCATGGATAGATAATGGTTGAGTGGTCAATCAGAATGAAGGATTTGTAATAGACAATGACTGAATGTGCACTAAAAAGGATTACAGCTAAAGCAAGTATACATGTAGTTTAGTAAAGTTTTGTCTTTTGCAACCATTTGATGGTAATCTGCAGTTATAGCTAGTCCTTTATGTGACACAATATTTACAAAGTCTTTTTACCATCTCTTAAAGATTAGGGTATAAGTTGTTGTCATCTCTATTCTTTTTTCTGATATTCTATTTTATCTGTAGATCTTACATACTATCTACCAGTACATGCAAATTGTTAGCCATGCTTATGATCAATATATTTTTTTTATTTTTAGCATTGGGTTGCCAACAATATTTTTGGTTTAGCCTTTGCAGTCAATGGAGTAGAACTCCTGCAATTAAATAGGTACAGGTTTCTAGTAACCTTTTTTTGTTTCAAAATTTTTTTTACGTGATTCAACCTAATATAGCTTTTCCTTTCCTATGACAGTGTTTTGACTGGATGCATTTTACTTGGTGGATTGTTTATATATGATATATTTTGGGTAAGCGCAGCTTGTAAATAAATATATGAGGCATGATAGTGAAAATGTTATTTTATTCATGACTTAGGCTAGATGGTGTATGAGCGACACATAGATAGATATTCAACCATGTGTTATTATTGTATGTGTTATATGTACGGTATTATCATTGTATGTTTTATTGGTACTGTATATCATCATCATTAGTGGTGATCTATGTTATATGTATCATATTAATTGTTGTTTATACTGTATTATATGTGTTGTATGTATCATATGTGTTACATGTAATATGTATTACAGTTTTATATAATTTTTCTATTTTCAAGGTATTTGGTACAGATGTTATGGTAACTGTTGCCAAATCATTCGAGGCCCCAATTAAATGTAAGATTTTGTACACCTGCATGCAACAAGCTATTTATTTCTTTTATGTTTGTTTATATAAAACCAATTCAACATAAAATTTCTCAAATTGGGTTTACAAGTAATTTTTTTAAAACTATTGAGAACATAGTTATGGATTTTTGAAAAGAGGGAAAACTCTTTTCAAGCACCAAAGCAAAAGCACCCTAAGTTACTTCAAGTAATGTCAGGTTGAGGCAGCATGCTGACCATTTCTGCTGTCTTTGCTCCTATTACTCCTGTCAAAAGCATTGTATTATTTACTTGATATGCTGGCATCTGTAAATATTTCATATAATTACATTCACCCATTCTTGTAACTTTTTTGTTAACCAATTATTGATCAACTTACAATATTTCATTTTCCAGTGGTCTTTCCAATGGATATTTTGGAAAAAGGTTTAGCTGCGAAAAATTTTGCCATGCTTGGTCTTGGAGATATAGTTATTCCAGGTAAACTTTGTTTTGCATTTTAGATCTACATGTATCTTTAGCAAAATATTATACAGTGTATATATACCAGCCAACTCTCACCTAGAGTCAATGAAGGATTGAAACTGGAATAAGTGATAGACAATAGAGGAATGTAAAACAAGGGAATAATAACACATTGTTGATAAATATTGATGACAGAAATGAGAATGAAGCATGGCTTGGGGAGAATTGCAGTTCAGGGAAGATATAGCTTGTTTCTGTATTAATTTTTTTCTAATCTCACTTTTTAGGAATATTTATTGCTTTGTTGTTGAGATTTGATAGGAGGTAACAAACATATCCATAATTATTGTAATATAATACTTTCCATATATAATTATATATCACATATATGTTTATATATAATAATGTATAGTTTCTCAACATAAATATTGTGTTATTTTTTTCTTAGGAATGTTGGAAGTGAAGCTAAACGTCCAATGTATTTTTATTTAACCATGATTGCATATTTCCTTGGTTTGGTTCTGACAGTTTTAGTTATGCATGTCTTTAAGGCAGCTCAGCCAGCATTGTTATACTTGGTGCCAGCTTGTCTTGGTACACCTGTGTTATTGGCACTTGTTCGAGGAGAAATTAAATGCCTTTTTACGTAAGTAAAGACAATTATTAATTTTATTGGTATTATGGAGGTCACATCATTAACACTACGCCTTTCAGACATATGCAAATATCTCAGAGAATGTAACACTGTTAGTTCAATGTATCTGTCTTATTTTGTTAGCATGTTAGAACATAGGTATCATACAAACAACGCTGTTCTAGTATGTTTCATCTTGCCAGAACAGGAATACTGAAGTGTGGTAATGGTACCGTATAATTATTCATACATGTTACATTTGTGTAAAAGTATGCCCTATGGAAAAAATGTTTTCATACATGTAGTTGTTGAATTTTGTTCAATCCAACATGTTATATCATGTATGAATGTTTTTAAATGGTGATTAAATTCACATGGCAGTTACATGTGTAGTTGCTGTTCTACAGTAATGGCACAGACTGATCACAGTTTATAGGAAGAGTACAATTTTTGAACTTAATGGTGAAGAAAAGTCTGTATTATAAACATTGTCAAATGCTTTGTTTACATTTTGAGCTCTTAAATTTGTAAAATATGATATACTAGCAGAATACCCAACACTGTTCATGTTTGCGATGTTGTTAAATGGATATAAAGCTGAGTTTTAATTTAGAGGAAGTTGCTAACATGGGAAAATTTGGAAAATGTTATATCTGTAGGTCCCCCTTGGTTAAGACCAGAACAAATGAGTTCTGTTCATGTTTGCGATGCTGTTACCGGTAAATGAATATAAATTTGGGAATTTTATATCTCAGCAGGTCTATTTTGGTTACGACCAGAACAAATGAGTTCAGAACGTACTTTACATCACCCTTAAGGGTAATACATGTATAAACTGGACAAATGTTCTAAACAGTTATCACATGAACCCTGAGTTAGCTAACATAAACCTTACTGTAACATTCCACAGTTCTAATAAAGTTTCTTTCAAATTTATAGTTATCAAGATCACACAGATGAACAGTTAAATGCAAGTAAAGAACCAAAGAAAGAAGTTTCTGAAACAAATGAAGTGCCTGAAACAAAAGAAAGTTTGGAAAATGAAGATTCTGAGGGAGGAACAGAATCAACAGATGATAAAAAGACACAGTAACTGTGAAAAAAAAATTATGTGGACTGAGAGATATTTCTCTTAAGGAAAAAATCTTGTATAGATAATAAACAACTTTCAAGATTTATATATGAAAAGCAGTACCTAAAATAATAATGTCTAGTCGTGATGTTTTAAATAAAACTCTTTTAGTCTTGCATTTTTGTTTGGTCAGTGGAAAGGCTTGGTTGGTAGACTATTACTTGTATGCCAGACATGGTTGAGTGGAGAGCATACTGTAATGTAGGACAAAGCCTTACCACATTTGTTGCTTCAAGTTTATTGTAGTAGTGTAGTAGTATAGGGGCCATTCACAAAATACATGATGCTATCTTAGCCAATTTTTAAAACCCCCAACCCTCGTGTGTGATCTTGCTAACACCCCCAGGCCATGAGTGTCACATATTTTGTGAGCGGCCTTGAAAAAGCTTATGATATGAAGACTAATCAGTCATAAAGTGTATGAGCATCTCATCCACCTAAAGGTGTAGACACAGAATGGCCAAGAAGTATTCATATTCTGTTGACAACATACGATAAGTTTTATAATTCTTCATATTATGCAAAAACATTGAAAGCACACATCTCACTGGAAAAGTAACCAAATATAGTTTTTCAAGTTCAAAGAACAAATGAAGTCATTTAGGCCATTGGTTCTGCCACAGTTGTTAAAAGAACATGGTTTGGAAGCTTAATCAAAATTCAATGGAACTCATTATCTATGTTAATGCAAGTTTAGGGTCCTTCCGCATCACATGCACATTGTTTTCTTGGTCAAACAACCAATAGCAATGAATCGACCCAATCATTCACCCAAAAAATTGAACAATAGAATTTTTAAGCACTGTTATTGGTCATTCACCCCAAAATACAATAGTCATGTAATGCGAAAGGGACCTTAAACTTGCATAAACATTACCCAACATCAATAATAAGTTCTATTGAATTTTAATGTAGTTTCCAAACCATGGTTCTGCTCATAACAAAGGGACACAGACAGCAACAAAATTGCCTAAATTTCCCTAGTTCAGCGACTGTTACTGAATTGAAACTCTGGTTTATATTCATTTAAAAGCATGGCAAACCTGAACAGTATTAGATATCCAATTAGTATATCATATTTTACAAATTTAGGAGTACAGACTTATGCTAATTTATACAAATTATTCTGAATATAGTACAATCATTAATTAGGACATAATATATTACATATTATTTAAAAGATTTCATGGCTTCTAATAACCATGGCATGTGTCAAATCGTCGTGCCCAACGAGCGACGTGAAAACGGGGAATACGATTTTTTTCCACGTTACGAAGTCACAACGTGGACGAAATTATTGGTCTTATCCCACGTTATGACGTCAGAACAATGACGTCATCAACATCCCAAGGAGCGGGAAATGTAAAACTTTGCATTTGTTAACCTTGCAGGTAATTTTTTCATTCTTTTAAATAAATAATAAAAGAATTATTGAATTCGGTTTAGCCTTCGGCCTGATAATTCTTCATATCACGCTCAACCCCATTCAGTAATTGTTAAATATTAACTATACTACCATATGATACTACACAGCTGTTTATAATCAAAACAAATATTGGCATTAGCGGGGAATGACCTTAATATTATGCTTAATATCATAATGACGTCATTTATAGGCTGCTACGTGCTGACGTTATTGTCGCTCCAGTCCTTTTCGCGATCGTAATCTAATATAGTGACAATATGGCGAGCCCAAGGACACGTAGAGTACTTAAGGAGTTAAAACCAAAGGAAGAAAACAGCGTAAGAACTTGACTACATCAGTAATAATGACACTATGTAAGAAGGTATTCTAAGAAACTTTCATTTTTAAACCTAATAATGATTTATTGTCGTTTTAGTCATGTTTTGAGTGCGGGGGACATAACCCACAATGGGTCAGTGTCACTTATGGAGTATGGATATGTCTTGAGTGTTCGGGCAAACACCGCGGACTTGGCGTTCATCTGAGGTCGGTAACAGTCATATGTTATACTAATCAGGTAGAAGTACTTCATTTCAGATAAATCAATTATGTATTTCATGGTAACATACAAAATACAATGATTAAATACCACAATGTATTTGACCAGTATTGTTGTAGTTTAGATTATATACACTGTAAGAAATAAAATCATTTTAGTCAGTGGTAAAGTAAAGTGATATAATAGTTGCGCCTACTGTCACTAAACCAAGTATTATTCACTGTCACTGAAAGTAGTATAGCCTTATCTCAGTGATAGTTGAATCATCACCTGGTCAAAGTGTCAATATAGATAAATAACAAATTCTAGCAACATGGATAGTTGAGAGCAGAGCCCTGTTTATGAGAAAATTGGGACATCATTGATTTCATGTTGGGATTTCCGACGATATTTTTTTAAAAAATTCACATAAGTCACAACAGACTATAGATTGCATAACCAAAAAATTTTGGTAAAAAATTTGCAATTTATAGTACGGAAAATATGGTACTTTTACACTATACATGTAAATTACTACTTGTATTTGAATTGTTTAGCTTTGTCCGGTCTGTCACAATGGATAAATGGAAAGATATAGAACTTGAAAAAATGAAGGTATTTTTAAAAACTTTTAGTTTCTGAGTCTGTTTTTGTTGGGTGGTGTTGCAGCAAGATCAAGGCAATTACTTTACCTTGACCAACATTTTACCATAATACATCTCAAAAAATAATTAACAATTATCTTATTTAGGCTGGAGGAAATAAAAAAGCAAAACAGTTTTTCAAATCACAACCAGACTATAAACCCAACTGGTCAATAAAGGAAAAATATAATTCAAAAGCTGCTGCTCTATACAGAGATAAGGTACAATGTAATCCATTTCACTCGATTCGAATTAGGAGTATGGGAAAAACTGCTTTATGTGATCTGGTTGTTCATACATAAAAAGTAATGACAGTATGTTATATTTTTTGGAAACATAGAACATGAGTTTCTCCCTCATTTTAGATCAATACCCTTGCAGAAGGTAGGTCTTGGTCAGAAGAAACCTCATCTGCAAGGAACTGGACTCCACCATCACAAACACTTGAACAAGACAATTTTAAGAAAGTCGCTTTTACTAGTAAAGCTCAAGCCGGTGGATCAGATATGGAAGCATTCTATGGCATGTCTAAGTAAGCGTTGGTTGGCACATGTACTGGTATATACACCTGTATTAAAATGTATTTATGTTCCCTTCATTTCTTTCTTAGAAGTGAAATTGATGTGCAGAAAGACAATTTCTTTGAAAGAAGGCAACAGGAAAATTCCATGAGGCCAGAGTAAGATTACTTTTTTATATTTTCACATTGTTCTTTTTTGTAAAAAAAAAAGGCAGTACAGTACATCCAATGAAGTCACTGTTGCAGTATATACCCATTAGCTGCACGGATGGTTTGCCTAGGCACATAAAATTTTCTGGTTAGTAAAATCAACTAGGTAATCATTTCTGGTTGGTACCATGGCCTATGGCTTAAAAGCAACAGCCAATTACTCCACCATGCACAAAAACTACTGGAAATTTGTGGGAGATATATTTTCTTTACACTAATAAATCTAATAGCAACAACCAACTCCTAATCACAGAAGCGCTATATACTGTATTAAATTTCAGAAACCAGAACTTAACACTGGTCTGAAAGCTAGCAAAGACTTGTCACTTTTCTGTTAACTTTTCGCTACATTATTTCCCCTGACGAAAACTGTTTCCTGCTCTTTATTTTTATCACCTAATCTTAATCTGTTGGAACAACACACATGTAAATATAGTAGGCGTTTCTTCTTCAATCTATATGATGTCATCAAACTTTGTGTATATATATAT
>JAOBAZ010174876.1:0-10489 GCA_026546875.1 Pteroeides caledonicum | reverse complement strand
GGTCGCTACTAAATTGTAAATATTTTAGGAGATATTGTACATATTTTAACATATATACATACATATATTTTCTTAATCAAATATAACGTTTGTAAGATTACTTAGGTGTCCCCAATTAGCTCTTCAGAGCTAAATCCATTGACACATGAACAAAGTTTTTATTATTATTTTTATTATTATTCATGCCTAAATTTAAGCCTATAATTATTTTGAACAACAAAATCAAGCTAAAATGTAGTGCTGGTTTGACAAAAAATCCTGTACAGAGTACCCATTGCTAGAGTTCCCATTTGTGCAATATGTCCACTCATTGACAACCACTCACTAAAACAGATAGGCTTAAAGATCTCAAATGGTCAGTCAACCTAAATGTTCAGCTTAAAGATCGTGTCAAAAATTCATATAATGATATGGTAACATTCATGCCTAAATTTAAGCCTATAATTATTTTGAACAGCAAAATCAAGCTAAAATGTAGTGCTGGTTTGACAAAAAAGATCCTGTACAGAGTACCCATGCGTAGAGTTACCATTTGTGCAATATGTCTACTCATTGACAACCACTCGCTAAAACAGATAGGCTTAAAGATCTCAAATGGTCAGTCAACCTAAATGTTCAGCTCAAAGATCGGGTCAAAAATACACGTAATGATATGGTGAAATTCATGCCTAAATTTAAGCCTATAATTATTTTCAACAGCAAAATCAAGCTAAAATGTAGTGCTGGTTTGACAAAAAATCCTGTACAGAGTACCCATGCCTAGAGTTACCATTTGTGCAATATGTCTACTCATTGACAACCACTCGCTAAACAGATAGGCTTAAAGATCTCAAATGGTCACTCAACTAAATGTTCAGCTTAAAGATCATGTCAAAAATACACATAATGATATGGTAACATCCATGCCTAAATTTAGGCCTATGGTTTTGTTGAACGGCAAAATCAAGCTGGACTGTACTGGCAGTTTGACAAACAATACTGTACAGAGTAGCCATGTCCATAGAGTTACTAACATTAGCACAAATGTCTGGAGATTAACAACCAATCACTAAAATGGCTTAAAAATCTCAAAAGTGCTGGTCTTGGCTAAGCTTGATCAATTACCATTTTAGTCATACACTTAATTCCAGGCTTCCAATATAAAGGTTGGCATAAATAAAAGAATACAAATTGCCTTCAAAATCAGACACCACCACCACCAAAACAACGTATTTAGATAATTGTATGGGTTCATGCATATTGTAATTATATGATTGAAACGAGATCCGTTCAAAGTAATTACTTTTTTATCTTGCTGTTGTTGTACATATGGCGGTCTGGTGCCAACAATAAAGGATGCCGATTATGCTCAAAGAAGTCCTTCATTTGCAAGAACCTTTGTTTTGATCTCATAAACTTTATCATTGATGTAACCAATATGTCTTTTTCGTATGGTTGTTCCAATGTCCTTTTCCAACTGTTGTCTTTGTGTTGCACCACATGTCCCTCAGTGGCAGGAGAGTTATGGGCATCCTGGCAGGTGTTCTCATTTTCAACTCCTGGACTTGAGAGATGTTCCAGCTCGTCATTGCTTTTGTGCTCTTTTCTTTTAAGTTTTCTTCTCCTCTTATAATCCTTTCTTTTGTCTTTTAAGTGTCTTCCCATTTTATTTTTATTAATGAAACAAATAAGCAGATTTGTCACTAAAAATATTATATTGCAAACTGAAGGTGTTTTTTCTTCAAATTGATGGCAAGATAACTAAACATGCCAACATGATGTATACAAGTGTATTTGGTAATGGTACTATTAGTGTTTGTTGCTGGTCGGGAAAGAGAGCCAAATGATTTGCCTTCAACTCGTCCTGGGCCCAGTACAAGCACCAATAAAATGTACCACATTTTAGTTTGTGAATGAAACAGAATATGATACAGAACTAGTATGTAGTTTTACCGATGGTGATGGTTTGAACTTTCCCATAATAAACACTCACCAAAGTACTGCGTACCTTTAGCTTAAGTATCAATATCATTTGATTATTATAAATGTCTTGCTGTTAAAAATAAGTTATTCAATATTCATGACATTTATAGTGACAGGACTATTATACACGTCTGGGGACTAGCTCAGCTTGTGAAACTACAAACAATGAAACATATAATGGTTAAAATTGTTCAAAAATTCTGTTCAACTGACTATTACTCAGTCACTGTAGTGTAGTTGATAAACTCCCGCCATTTACAACAATGGCGCGAAGCCAATCAACAACATGCAACCCAGAGTTATTACCTTAAATTCTGTAGCCTGTAGGATATACAGTAAGTTTCCAGTTAATCGCCGCACCGATGACACGTTCTAGTCAATTTCCAGTTTGTCGTGAACACTGAACTATACATTCCCAATGCAAAGTGCCAACAGCAATATAATACTAGGCTACAAGCGGACAATGAAAGGACTATTGTTTGCTTGGCTTTGGCAGTCTGTCAAGAGTGCTAAATGGCATCACTCAAAAGTTGAATGTAAATTTGTGCTTTCGCAGTTTATTATTGAAAAGTTGTATTGAGTCAATCTTTGAGAATAAAAGTGTGAACAATCTTATTTATGTACACTGAGAATTTTTGTTTTTGTGAACAGGGCCCCATTTTGGAAAATTCTGAGGTTTGTCTCTGTCAGGGTAAAATGTGCCAGTATCGTCTATCAATCATGACATAAAGCTAACAAAAATAGTCCTTCTGACATACCCAAGTCATGGCCATGATAGTTTTATAGGTTACACACAGGAACTACTGCACCAAAACCACCCAAAGCACATGACAATAGATTTTCTAAACTAGTGCTAATAAATTATGTAATATGTCATGTGACATGGGTTAGACCCTCTGTCAGTGTAGCCCTCATATCAGGGAGTGCCACCCCTGAAAGAACCATAGAGAATGTACCTGACACTATTATTGAATTATATACTAAATTCTAACTTAAAGGTTTTACGTTAATTATAAATTACACCCAAAGTGGCTGCCAGGTGCTTGATAAACCAACACCGCACAAGCTGTGCAGTGCACTTTTAAAACTATACGGTAAAACCTGTATATAAAAACCTGAATTTTTGAAGTTAGCCTGAAAGGTTCTTATACGAAATGGTACTCAAAGCAGATTTACACTAGTCAGATTAAAACAACCTTTTCCTATAAATTCCATTTAAAATATTACAAATATCATCTCAATAAGGCATGGAAACGACTAAAGTATGCGACATAACTATTTGCAAATTATGCTTTGCGATATTAATTGTCACAAGCCACAAAAGCATTAAATATTGGTACTCTAAGAACCAGTGTAGCAGTACTGTACTTATGTAGAGGAGGTTTATACTAAATAGGGGTTCTTAAAGGGGTTGTAAAACGAATTTGACCTATGCATTTTATATGATTGCATGTTAAAGATCATCTAGAATGACTAGGTATCACTTTTGTAGCACTTCGTTGCCTTGATTCATTCGTGAAAAATTAACGTTTGTTTGATAATTGTAAATGAAGCATATACAGTATCAGACTATGATATCACTGCATTGCATAATTAGTTTTCAGCGAAGTATAGTTTTTTTAGGGTACTAAACAAAGTGCCTAAAAGATCTCACTCAATGAGTGCATGTGAGTATGACTGTTACCGGTAGCCAAACATAAATTATCCCAGTGAAAATAGTGTTAGATACCTAAAATTAGCTCTGTTCAAAAACTTTTCACAAGCCACAAAAACATTAAATATTGGTACTCTAAGAACCAGTGTAGCAGTACTGTACTTATGTAGAGGAGGTTTATACTAAATAGGGGTTCTTAAAGGGGTTGTAAAACGAATTTGACCTATGCATTTTATATGATTGCATGTTAAAGATCATCTAGAATGACTAGGTATCACTTTTGTAGCACTTCGTTGCCTTGATTCATTCGTGAAAAATTAACGTTTGTTTGATAATTGTAAATGAAGCATATACAGTATCAGACTATGATATCACTGCATTGCATAATTAGTTTTCAGCGAAGTATAGTTTTTTTAGGGTACTAAACAAAGTGCCTAAAAGATCTCACTCAATGAGTGCATGTGAGTATGACTGTTACCGGTAGCCAAACATAAATTATCCCAGTGAAAATAGTGTTAGATACCTAAAATTAGCTCTGTTCAAAAACTTGTTATGCAGTGTAATGTCATATTTGCATATCAAACGAACCTAAATAACTCGCAAAGTAATCAAGTGACAAATTTAACAGAAGGAGCTCATCATCACTTTAAATCATCTTTCAGATACAATCATAAAACACAGTGGGTAAAATTTCATTTTAGAATTAGAAGCCCTTCTTATATGCATGTTTTTAATTCTACCAAAGATTCCTTTGTACTAAATATGATTGAAATACACATACCTGAATGTGTATTTCAGTCAGCATGTTGACAATGTTACATGAAAAACATAATTTTCAATAAGATCCTCCATGGGATGGATGGGTTTCAGCACTGGAATTTGTTGGGAATTGGACACACAGCAAGTACATGTTCTCTTTCAATAACATCAAAAGCAGCAATAAAGTTTGAAACAATTCTCTGGACAGGAATAAAACTAGCACACCCTTCCAATTCAAATAGGCTCCTACACTAAATTTCTGATGGCTTCCCATGTTTGTGTCGCGAAGGATGCTAACTGAACCATTTAACAGCAGCAAGTATGCTTGTCACATACTCACCATCCACCTCAATATTTTGTCTCAGATAATACTCCACTATTCCCGGCCTGAGGTCTTGACCTGAGGAGTTAATATCACCCCCAAGGCTGCACCAATAAGCCAAAATAAAGCAGGAACGCTCTGCTCGTGTATCATATGAACCATAAAGCTATCCAGCCAATTTGAGTGAGGAAAATCTTTGAAAATGCCGGGTAACACTTTCAAGATTAAGTTTATCGAATAATACTGAGTAACATCCTTTCAAATACATTAGTTCATCTGCATCCAAGGTCCCTCTTTTGTAAGGTAAGCAGCATTCATACATGCCATCAGAGGCTACTATCTTCCATACATCATCATTTGGTTTGATAGGACCAACAGAGAACATTCTTGTTTCCATCACTTTCTTAGATGGAGATGTGCTCAAAGAAACTGAGAGTGCACCTAAAAGGTGGCGAGTAAGTCTATTTATAATAGGTAGAAATGTTTCCGCAAGGTCTGTCCGCAAAGGAATTGAATATCCACATTGTCCTTCCGTAAATTTGCGCATTAGCTGTATTTCAATTGCTCACTGGTTCGTTTTGTACTCACACAGCATATTATTACACCTTTCAAAACTGAATAACCAAAAGGTGTAAATTGGGCCATAATCCAATATACATTCTAAAATATGACTGTGCATATGCATATTGGGAGTTGTTTACCATAAAGATGTTCAAAGCCTTTACAAAACCTGATAATGTTGTCATGTGCCATGTTCGCTCGTGTTTCAGTTATATGACTGTGGTGCATAGCAAGTTGCAAGCCATAACAAAATTACGCCAAACATCCAAGTGTTCTGATGGGAAAATATCTCATAAGGCAAAAATTGAAACTGTCCATGTTTTCCATTGGTCAGATGTAAATCCACCATAGCTGTTCTCAATTTTCCTTGGCATTCTCCCAATCGTTGAAGGTGCCTTAATGGAATCTAACCTTGTTTGTATCTTTTCCAAAGCCTTTTTATCAATCAGAGGCATCTCGCCGGCCAACCAAACTTGTTTTATGACATGCTTCGCTGTACCAAGGAACGAATTATGCATAGGGTCAACAATGTGAAAGTGTACAAAATTAAAATAAGGTATCATCATAAGTTCTGAAAATCTTGTACCAAATTGGTTGCTGTTGTCTGGTCAAGACATGACTGTGCTTGTGACCTGTGTTCAGCATTATTCCTAGGATGGCATGGTTCAAATCCTGAGTAATCCATCTCCCCAACTACCGCTGGAAAAACTTTTTTACATTTGGAGCACCCATGAGATGAAGCATGACTTGTAAATCCACATACTTTCCTTGCTGCAGCCAGGTCACAAGCAACACAAAGTAAAGCAGCATGCAGAATTTCCTTTTGTCTAGAACCAGGGAATGTCACATTAACACCTTCACTCAATGAAATGTTCAGTTCAGCAACTAATGGTTTTAAATAACTGTTAATATTTAACTTTGGCTCATGTGGACCAGGAATTATGCCCACCAAAATAATATTCTCAGGCTTAAACCTTTCAGACCTTGGCAGATTCATTTTGGAAACATATAATGCACCAACGCTGAACAGTGAGTGTTTGAACGGTTGAAACCAATCAACGTTTAACATTAGCCCATAGTTGTATGGTGATGCTAAGAATGGTTGTCCATCCACATATTGCCACTCCTTCCATATTTTCCCATCAAAAATGTCTGCTAAGAAACCAGTTGGTATATCTCGCTTTCTCCAAAGCTCACATTTTTCAGCAAAACCAGTTCTGTTCAGAAATGCACGTAGTGATTCAACTAGGCTGTTGTTACAGTAGATTTTTCTGCGGTATAGATGAACATTGCCATTGTTAAGGGTGACTTCTTTGAGCAAAGGCTCAAATTGCAAGTAGTTTGGCGGAACACCTGACTATGATGCTGAAATGCCACATAAGAACACTTTTTCCCTATCTTCCTACCATTTCTTTGGATGTAACAGTCATCAAACTTGTATAAGCTGTGACATTTGGTACAAACAAATGTCAAAAATTTATCTTTGTCAAGCTCCAGATATTTCCTCAGACCTCCAACAGTCTTAGGTAGAACAAACATGGCCACGACCGGAAATAATGACCCAAGTTGTTGAAATATTGCTGCCAGAAATGAAAACAGGATGCCCAATGCCGCTGTTGATATTGAATACTGGGTTGCCCACAAAAAAAGGAAAATAGCTATCCATTTCACAATTACTGCAGCTCTACTACTCCATGCCACTATGCGACCAGAATTGTTAACTGAAACATTTGGCAATGCTTCACTATTATTATCACAGTTGATTTCATCCTCTGATATATCCCAAAATTTATGAGTATTGGCATCTGTCTGATCTTTGTGCAGCAATTCATGGAAATCTTCATCACTGGACAAGCCTTCAAAATGATTTAACAAAAAGAGATTCAATAGACCGATTCAGCTTCGTAATCCTTGCAAACTTGTATGCATACTTGTAAGAGTTGGTATCTGTAGTGACCGTGATTATATAGTATTGAGACAAAAACAATGTGTGTATTAAACATTGACTGGGAATTCAGTCTGGTATGCAAATTTATGTAAATTCTGGACTCTAAGGAAGGATTCCCCTTCCTGTGCAAAATTATCCATTCCAATGTTTACACATACTACTGAGAAATTTATGTTGATATTGTGTCATAATTATTTTTACATGTGACCACTTCAATGTTTACACATACTTGTGGCAGATGGTTTCTAGTCAGCACCATGACATCCATGTCATCCAAACACAAAACAATTGGTCCTTTTATTCTGATTATGCCATATGTAATATGGGTCTCCAAATTCTGTAACGTATGTGTAAATATTGAAAAAGGTAATTCGCATCATTGGCTGATCAGTCCACAATTTCCACTTCATAATTTCACTTACCCTCACTTTCGCTTTCACCAGAATCGTTATCGCCTTCGTAGTCATTGTCGTTTGTAGGGTATTCGCTGCCTGTAACTGTGTGCAATGCCTCCTCCTGGCCCTCGGCCTCATATTCAGAATTCGAATCATCAGAATCTTTTTTATCTTTACTCCAAGTCCCAGCTTCTTGGTTAAAAAAAAGCTTATAATGTTGACGATATGTCCTTAAAACAACATATTCATCGCAATGAGCACAATACTTTCTCTTCTGAACATTTTCTGACAATGACATACAGTTTCCCCGGTTTCTTATAAAACTCGATCGTTCGTTGTGATTTGAATTTTGTATCGATGTGATCACAATCTAGATCTGTGTCACAATCCTCCTCTATCCTTCCCTTGATACATTGCGAGCTTGCGATACAAATTTCTAAAAATATGCGCTCCTGCATAGCTCCACGTGATACTGCACGTGAATGGAAGCTATATAATGCATTGTGTGTGCCAAACAGTGCACGTGAACAATCATGTGAAATTCGAGTTAGACTTTCACCTCTAGCATAGAATGCATACATGCGTGGATTATGTAAAACGGTTTTGCGCGCCAAAACGCGTTCTTCGTTTGAGCTTTGGCATTCACTTTATTTATGAGCGACGGTGTTGGGCAGTTGGTTCTGTGAATATGGCAAGACTTCCAGTAAATAAACGTACCGGGCCACCCAGTCATTCGAACCGCCAATCTACTGGACAACCATCAACTCATAATTCTGGCAGCTCGGGGACAACTCGTTCGAGTTCGAATAAACAACCTTCACCTTGTAGAACGCCAACGACCGGAGAACAAGCTCGCGCTGTGATAATGGGCAGAGAAAATGTTGGTCATGGGCAGAGAAGTGGTAGCAGCCGACACTCGCAAGACCACGACGATAGTGGCCCCCAAATCCTAGACCTTTATGATCCGTCGCCCTGTTCAACTCCACGTCCACGATCGTCGACATCATCTCCTGTCATGGCCGCGCATGACGTTGAAAACCAACCACTACCATCACTTCCTTCTTGCAGCTCAAGCCAGTCTACCGCAAGGGTTTACCAAACACCAAGGGTCCCTCAGGCGCTAAACCGAGACATTCTTGCTCCTTTGCGACTCATGTACAACAACAATCGCAGCAGCCATGGGGACGTTCATGATCAGAACAATTACAATGGTAATACTATAAACGACCATGACGTTGATCACGGCCATGGAAGTAATAGCGCCGGAGGGGAAATGCAAAAGATGTTCGAAGAATTTTTCGAAAAGCAAACCAAGTTTAATGAAGAACTGTGGCAAGCGTTTTTAAAGAAAGGGGATCAGTCGAGTGGTGAGCGGAAGAAACTACGTCTCCCAAAACATTTGATGGTAAGTTTATTAATAAATTATCCAGGCAAATTTACATGCCACTGAGGAATTCCAGGTCAATTTTACATAACCCCCAAGGAATTCCAGGCTAATTTTAGATAAATCCTGAGGAATTCCAGGTCAATTTTACATAGCCCCCGAGGAATTCCAGGCTAATTTTACATAAACCCCGAGGAATTCCAGGGCAATTTTACATAACCCCTGAGGAATTCCAGGCCCATTTTTGGGGTGCCAATATGGAATTCCAAGTTCCTCGACAGGTGGGGTACGGATATTAAATGGAATAGCCCAATGTTTTTGTTTCTTTTTATAGGCGGCGGTCAGAGATGTGTATAAGAGCCTTGCTGACAGTTAAGGCAACAGTCTCTCTTGGGATTTGTCAAAGAGGTACTTACTGCACTGTTTACCTAATAGTTACTTTGCTTTGAGTAGTGTAAAATTGTTTGGCAAATTATATCAGATGGTTGCCAATTCTTAAGTTTTGCAGATGATGAGAACAAAGAAGTGAACAAAAATATTCTTGACGGAGTAAAAAGTGTGGACAACACCACTCCAGGCTTGACTATCACTGGTAGGTTCCATTTATATTTAAATAGCGTGTGTATCATGAATATATTTTATTTATCTATTTCTTATATTTTACATCATCAGACATTCATTATTTCATCCATTCACTAATTTTTTGTTTGTTTATTATTTAATTAGTTTACTCAAGTGTGGTGGCCCATTACTGCCATGTGTACTTTTTATTGATTGATTTTTTGTTATTAATTGATTGATTATTAAATACGCGTCCTTTCCGACTATCGATTGATTTATCCCACTGATTGCTTTGTATCATCAGCTGTTGACCAAATGCACATACTGTAAATAGGATAAATACTGTATCAATGCACAGCATATTTTTGACAAAAGCGATAACATTGATGTATCAATTCCCAGCATGCCGTAAATTTCTGAATATAAGCCCCCAAATACAAGCCCACCATGTAATCACTAATGCATGCTATATTCCGAATATGACCCGTCCTGGATATAAGCCCGCTATCCTGTCTTTAGATGTATTAGAACAGAATGTTCCAGGCAGGTATATAATAAATATTTATTATATGGATGCGAGTGTTTTACCGCAAACTAAAACACACATATTTTTCATATTTTCACTAGTGAAGATGTGGTTTGAAGACACGGTTACACGGTGGTTTGAGGATATGAGGTTTATTTTCTCGTGTCAAAAATAATATTTTACTCACTCGCTGCGCTCGTTCGTAAAATATTGTTTTTCCACTCGAAAATAAACGTCATATCTTCGCACCACCGTTTAATATCCTCTATGTATTTAAACAAATGCCAAATGTTTCCCATGTATAAGTCCCCGAATATTGGCTCCCCTGTTTATACCGTACGCCCAGTAGAAAAACCCCTAACAACCATTTAAGGCCAGGGTTTATATGCTTTTATTTGGAGGTTTATGGTATTTTGT
>JAOBAZ010174765.1:0-10491 GCA_026546875.1 Pteroeides caledonicum | reverse complement strand
CTTTACATATTACCCGAATACAAAATATCCACCACAAACATTAGTAAAATCGAACTAAGTATTGTTCGTTGCTGTCTAGAGGAGACTAGATTTATCTCGACAGTCAGTATATAATACCCATTTCCTCGGTTTTCTCCGTCTTGACCGTGTAGCTCAGGGGTTAGACCGTCGGACTAGTAAACCGAATGTCGTGGGTTCGATTCCCAGCTGCGGTTAAGCAATTTTTCTCTTTTTCCAGTATGGTTTCGATCACTCGGAGAACAACGTGTTCCTTAAATGTTGACAGGAAGCAAAAGAACTGGGACTAGCAAAAGAATAGAAATCCAATTTCGTACTATAAACACTTGACACACCGTGATCATTTGTGAGACTGTTTGAAAGAGATTGCAGAATAACTCATATCAAGCAGAGATTGTGTATATACAAGATATTTATGTGTTGCATTGTCTCTTTTTTAGGTTCTAATGACGAAGCCCCAACAATCTCGGTTTATGAAAAAGCCTGTAATAATATAGCCAGTGATGCAATAAGGAAAGGAAGTTCCGATAATGTGACTGTCATGTTGGTGAAAATAGAAAGGAAAGAGGAGTCTTAAAAGATTGAAACTTTGTCTTGCTTTCTGGAGGAACACTTCGCGTGTACACGAACATTGAAGACTGTGGAGTGAGAAAATCAAGCGTACATAGTTCTGGTCAAAAGTGCAAAATCAATCACCAGTCGACAACTTTATAAACTATAGAATAAAACATTTCCAAAGAATGTCATCTTTAAAACTTAAGATAGGAGTCAAAAAAAGAAAAGAAATATTTCGACTTTATTTCAAAGTCATTATAATGACTTTGAAATAAAGTTGAAATATTACAATTCTAAACTGTTACTTTTGTTTGACTCGAAACTAAACTAACTATATTTATACTCGATAGTTCCATCAGTTTAACTAAACTGCTCTCCCTAGAGTGCAGTAAGGGTCATCCCTCATTGGCCCAGTGTTACTACAGGAGAAAACCGGAGTACCCGAAGAAAACCTGCGACGTTTGGTAGAGTCAAACTGGAAGCACTCGTCCCACATGTGATCGAGGTGATATTTTAATCAGATAACTGCTCTGTGCAAAAATCGAACCACGATCACAGAGGTTAAAGGCAGGGAAATTAGCCACTATAGTGGTATATATACCACAAACGCCCTCAAATACATTGACTCCTCGTATGTTGAGTTTACTGGATGACAACAGTTTTCGGAATGTTTTATTCTCTACCACTCAATGTAACCGAATGCTCCTGTCGCGCCCGCGGCTGTAACGCCTTCCCAAATGCGTTCTATTACCCAAAACTTCTATTTAATATAGAACGTGTACCGAATGCGTTACGAAGCGCGTTTTCCATTAGGTTACTTCAGAGCAGTACTGTCTTTTTTTTGTCGAGTTCTTACTGCACAGTACTTCAACTAATTTTTGATGCATGTACAATAAAATATTTTACGTCTGTTGTTTTAGTGGTAAAACTATTTTTTCCATTTTCAAGCGGGAGCGTCATCGTTTGCCCATCAGAGTTTGTGAAAATTAAGGTAGAAAAACACTGAATGTTTTTTTGCAATTTTTGTAACTGCACGAAACAGAACGGACTCAAAATGCGCAGAATAGAGATTTATACAGAAGAGCCACACTTGTATTTTTATGCAAAAATATAGTTTACTGGCTACAGTCAGTTCGGTGCTCTTATTGACAAGAGCATACAGTCGACAAAAGGCAAAAAGTTCAACGTTTCTGACGCAAGTCTTCTGGTTATTAATTTATTCTGTGGTGAAAGGTGACCTTTCCGCCCTAACTTGCGGTAACCAAACCATTTCTTGGGAACTTAACAGTTTTTGTAAATGTAGAAGACCAAAGGAGTTACATCTATGGAGAAAGTGATCATCTTTTCCCACTAATATAGCAGTTGTAACGTGACCTGTATACGACAAGAAATAGCTAACAACAGCAATAACAAAGTTTTGTTTTCAACGTGATGTTTGGTTCTCTCCACAAACGTTTTGCAATGTTCCTCTACTATGCTTGGTACTGGAAATACTTGTAACTTTCCGTTAACTTTAATATGTATAACCATACTTTGATACGCTTAGATATTTTCTTACGTCGACCGCAGTCGGAGGTAACCAGTCGGTTCCTCTTTCGTCGGCTACTACCTTTAAGGCAGCCGGTGGGGGTGCCACTCCTATCCCAGAGATTGTTGATTTTACCTCTATTTAATAGTGTATCACAAAGATTTCAACAAAAATTTTAGAGGAAGTAGAATTCACCATTTTTCAAAGCCTTTGGAAATTGAAAACGAATTTTTCGTAATAATATACGATACGTTTATATATAACCGGACAGTATCTGGTATATATGTCTTCAATAATATAATATATAAACGGTTAGTGTGTGCATGAACCTTGACCAACCATAACCGGCAGTACCTGGTATACATTTTCACCATTACCGCCGTTGCGTAGCCCGAGCGCAGTTAAAAAATGGTCATTATTTTCCATGTTTTTCATGTTATAGACAGCAGTCCTCCGCGCCGCTAGCGTGCGCCCGTGCTTCACCTGGCCAGCATGACCTGCGTTAACCACATTAACCATAACCCGCCCGGCTTGTATGACCTCTCCATAATTGAGCCCCGGCTATAAGACATCTGGTGTAGATATTTTGTCTATCGTAGGCATACATTAGAACATCCACAGTAAGAATATGATCGCAATGTTACGATCTTGGTTATAACATCACCTAACATACGAGTGGGTTAAACCAAGAACACTCGCCGAAGCTTGGTTCATATCAACGCAAATTGCGCTTGCATACTTCACAGGCTTGGATCCCAGCACAACGCGGCGCAATTAACGCCAGAGTAGGCGTCTTGTTCAATATATAACCGGACAGTACCTGATATATATATTTTCATCATTCAATAAATTACCAAAGTTTGTGTGAGCACGAACCTTGATTAACTATTGTAATGCAATACTGTATAGGTCATCATGTGCTCCAACTGAGTGGAACATTTCACAAGAATGAATTGACCAATCTAATGGTCACACAAATTCCACAATGACTAAGGTAATAATTTTAAGAGCGCATTTCTCAAAGACTTTAAAAAAATTCATTTCAAATTTTCAACAAGTTGTGCTTTTTTCTCCAACGGAACAAATTCCACTTGAGAGCCACTCTGAAGATATACGAGGTTGATATCTCACATGGACATGTTCTTGTCAAAAAAGCCAACGTCTGCTCACCAACATACCCAGAGAACATCAAATTTCCCTTTTCAGTTTTTCAACTTCTGCCTCAAGTTCTGTACATGCTCGTTCAATTTCATAGTTTTTTGTTACCAAACCAATCCAACTATTGCAACAAAAACAGAAAATGTTGTTTATCTTAGCAGTGCTGCCACACATAGGGGAATTCCCCTATTATGGGGAATTTTGTCAACCGTCCATGGGGAGGAAAAAGTTTACTTCCCCTAGATGTAGGGGAAATAAACTTCTCATGAGGTTTAAGTGTCTACAGCAAAATAGTTCAGCCTCAATATTAATTTCCTTATCCTGTGCTCTCACCACCAGACAAGATAATGTCATATGATCTTTCTTCACATCTGGCTTTCATTGGGTGCTTACAAAATCCTTTTCTGGCAGACTATTTAAACAAATATACTGTAGTAGAAGAACCACTTTGAAGAACATCTTGTCAACTCAAGATTCAAGTGAAAAGCAATATAAACAAGCTTCTGGTGAAATTAACAATAACTTTGAAATAAAGTCGACATATCAACAGAACCTTGTTTTTAACTTGAATCTTGAGTTTACAAGATGTTCTTCAGAGTGTTTTTTCTACCATATTGGATGCTTAACATCAATGTGTTTCTGCTGGTTGACACACACGATGGCCTAATATCGCAGTACATGGATCCCTAAGATGCACTGGCTAACACTAGACAGTTTTACTTGTCAAGAGAGGGAAAAGTTGAGCCTTCCACCTTCACTTATGATGCCCAAACCATTTCTTGAGAAATTGACAGTTTTTGTAAAATGTAGTAAACGTAGAAGAGAAAAGAAATTACATGTGTGGAGAAAGTTGAAGAGTTTTGATCATTTTTTTCACTAATATAGCGGTGCTAATGTGATCTGGATGCAATGAGACCAACAACAGCAATAAAAACAAAAAGTTTTGTTTTAAACATGATGTTTGGTTATCTTCACAAACATTTTGCAATGTTCCTTTACTATACTTAGTTTTAGTCAAAAGAAAACCTCCCATCAACACAGATGGACAATACCTTTGTTCTAGATTTCTTAAGTCTTTTCCAGCTGTTGTCTAAATTGAAAGAAATCTTTCTTAAATTCTTCAATGAACAGGTTGTATCTTGAGGCAAAAAAATCATTTTCATTTCTCATTTTATGAATACAACACTGGAAGTACTCAGCAACCTACCTGCTCATTTTTTCTTTGCCAATTTATCTGTTGGATTTCTTTTCTAAAACAACAAAATTACCATATACACTTAGGCTACAAAATATACTTTTATAAACATTACTACCGTATTTTCCCTATTGCGCGCGTTATCGATTTTTTTCTTTTCAAGGCTTGTGCACTTTATCCGACGGTGCGCATAATGCGGTAGCGAAATGTTTTCTACAGTTTCAAAAATTACTATTAACAGGTTTAACAAGAAATTGAATGACGGTTTGCAGAAAGGAATATGGTTTTAGTCAACCTTCTACAGTGTCAAATAGTTAAATTGCATAAAATTTGCCTGCCATAGTTACTTTAATAATATATCCTCATAAACTTAATGCTAATTACCGTAATATAAAGACGCTGTATATGCGTATTCCTTCTCGAATAAAGCGGCCCAATCGTCGACATTTTATTCGGTACACTGTAAATTGCGCTCACATAAGGCACAATAGTTTGACTGCTCAGCGGATCAAAATGGCGGACCTTTGCGAAGACACCTTGGGTGGTGTTGCTAATTTAAGTTCGTTGTCACAGGTATCAAAATCTATTTTACGTAGACTTTTCGCAAACTACAACTCCATCCTTATCTACATCCGTGTATCACTCTCGTTTCACCGCAACTATTCATCATGCCTATTCAAAAACGATCTCACCAGAGCTACCCCTTTGAGTTTAAGCTAAACGTCGTTTGCCGAGCTGAAGAGATCGGAAATCGAGCTAGATAGAGAATTTGGAGTGCGCGTTATCTTACGGTTTGTCTAATGCGTCGTCAAAAATGAGTTTTGCCGCCAAAAATGGCAACTGCACGTAATATGCGGTGCGCGTAATCGCCCGGAAAATACGGTAGTAATCATATTTATTAAAATTTCTATTACCTAATATCAAGGAGTTTTTTCTGTTGTTCTTGTAACATGGACATAATTATTTCATTGTACATTTTCCAAGCTTGGCTACCATATGTTGATAATAATTCTAAGTTACAAATTCTAAATAAATAAATAAAGTAAAGTGAATATGAGTGGTTGGTTGGTGTGTGTGTCTATCTGTGTGTGTGTGTCTGTCTGCCTGTCTCTCTGTCTGTTTGGTTGTCCATATGTTGATAATAATTATAAGTTGCAAATTCTAAATAGATAAAGTAAAGTGAATATGAGTGGTTGGTTGGTTGGTGTGTGTGTGTCTGTGTGTGTCTGTCTGTCTGTCTCTTGGTCTGTCTGTCTCTCTGTCTGTTTGGTTGTCCATCTGCTCATCCGTCGTTTTGTCTGTCTATCCATCTGTCTCTTTGCAACGGTATGACTGTAACCATCAATGTGTGTATCTCCTGTCTGTCCTTCAACATCAATATCTGGCCATCTGCCAATCTCCACTGCACATACTATATGGTGTGTGTTTGTGTATAATATATATATATACATATATACTGTAGGTATACAGACAATCATAAAGAAATACCAACCTGGTAGCCTGGTGTTCTAACTGTGCAAGAGAATTATCAACAGATTCCTGCCACGCATTAAGATCATTTTTCTGAGCTGCTGGTGGAAGAGGAAGTTCATACCTAAGAGATAGTGTTTGTACATTAACTCATTATAGCCCAGACATTCCACATTGACAAGTAAAATCGTCTGGAGTTAGACAGAGTAAAATACTAAAGGTGGCCAACAGGCTATAAAGGGTTAACCCTTTGCCTTAGTGTTGTGCCATCTGCAACCACCCACTTTAGTATTTTACTCTGTCTAATGCCAGCCAATCGTACTTGTCAGGGGAGAAGCACTGGTAGTGAAAGGATTAACTGAGCCTATCTGCCATTCTCTCTTCCTTAACCCTTTCTCTACCACACTGGCCAAAACCGGCCACTTTAGCATTTTACTCTGTCTAACGCCAGCCAATCTTACTTGTCAGGGGAGAAGCTCTGGTAGTGAAAGGGTTAAGTGAGCCCATCTGCCATTCTCTCTTCTTTAACCCTTTCTCTACCACACTGGCCAAAACCGGCCACTTTAGTATTTTACTCTATCTAACGCCAGCCAATCGCACTTGTCAGGGGAGAAGCTCCAGTAAGAAAAGTGTTAACTGATCCACCATGGCATCAACGACAAATGGACACTTCACAGATTTTACCCTGGCCAACACTAGATGATTTTACTCACTTAAACCGCTATAGATAATGGATTAACAAGAAATCTATATTAAAATTGTACCTCTTCATACTTAATAAGTCCATAGGCTGACGTTTATTGATTCTATCAAACTCATTTCTTAGCACCGGTGTCTAAAAGAGATTGTGGAGAATATTATCATAAAATAAATTTATAATAGTGTACATGAATGTAAACCCAATATACTGTAACTAAGAGTTGATAATTGATAGGAATGTTGGGAGGGCAGTGAAATTCCAGCACTTTTTAAGGACGTTCAAGAGCACATTTTGGACAATTCAAGCACAATAAAACCTGAACCTGAATAAAGCACAAGTATCTCTACTCATAGTTTTAAGGTATGAAAAATAATTTGTACATAAACTGACTATGTTTACAAATCTTTTTGGCCCTCTGGTGGGGGCTAAAGTCCCCCCTAGTCCCTGTGTTCCGTAGCCCGCATTTTTTGCTGAAAACATGGCTCTTCCTATTTAGCTTGTACCCTGTATTTTACTATAAACCGGCATGCTGGAAAATAATGAATAATGAAAAAAATCTGCATCATTTTCAAAATTTCTCTTTTCCCTTGGCCTAACCATTTTCCTTTAAATTGTTTTTCTTCAAAATAAAAAAATGCATATACCAAAAACTTATCATAAAGAACAGGAGGTAAATGTTCCAGATAGTTCTTTGATCCTCTGTAACGTTTTGTTTCTTCATCAATCAATTGATTCACCTAGAACAAAAATGAAGAGTTTCCTTGAAGCCATACACACAAGCAGCAGGGTAGAGAGAGCCTAACTAATAACCAATCTTCTGCCATAAAATTTTTAGTACAACATTCACTAATCTCTCAATGAACTAAGAAGAATGTTACATTAAACTAAGAGTAATATTATATGTACTAAACCTCAAAGACAATATAGCCTACGAAATAGATAAACTTAATATAATATTATATGCTAAACTGAGTAAACTTCAAGCTCAAAGGTAGCATTCACTAAAGGTATAGTTCTAGCTTAATTTTTGTACTAATAATAACTGTTTATTGACTTATTTAGTTACTCAAGTAACAAAAGCTTAAAAATAGCCAACTCATACCATTTCTCTCACTTGAGGATCTTCGTAACCTTGGTCATAATAAGGCAAAGCATCTGGTGTAACCTCATGTGCGGCGGCCATCTTGATATTTTGTGGGGGTATTGGCCTGGTTACTCTGCAGTACCGTCGTACAATGCGGGCAGCAACCGGTGAGCTTTTATTATTATTATCATTATTATTATTATTATTATCACTATTATTATTATTATTATTATTAATGTTACTATTATTAGTATTATTATTAAAACTATAATTATTATTATTATTATTATTATTATTATTATTATTACTATTATTATTATTATTATTAATAATAACTTTATTATAATAGCATGGACGTCAGTGTCTGGAAGCAGTATCCCCATTTGAAGAAAATTTTGAAAAATGAAACGGAACATGTGGCCGTAGCACAGGCGATAGTTGGCAGAGTTCGGAATAGGACATTGAAATAAGCGGATATTGATCACGTAATCTCGAAATTATTTTTTTGCGTAATTGTGTGAACTCATTTGTGGGGACACTTTAGAGAAACGGTCGTAGAAGAAAGAAATGGTCGTACAAGGTTACCTCTATTTAGGATCATATTACTAACGTTTTTTTTCTTGTGAAGAACATCGTTAATATTGCTGTTGCTACCTAGAGTCATATTTAATCTGAATATAATGTACGAGAGAAAACATTTATCGTACAAGAAAGCTGACCAAACAGAGTAATTATCAGCTGTTGGAAAAAGCTGGCAAACAAATTGAATATTTCAAAATAAAATAAGTTTTGATTAGTATTCTAAACTTTGATACAGATGTATCCTAATTAGCCTGCTCTTATTAACGTTTTAAAAATGCTCCTGATCAAAATTCATATTCCACATTCATTACCTATTGGTTCATTTCACAAGTACGTTAAAATAGTCGTGGCAGATCTGTATATGGGATTTACAATGGTGAGTACGTCGCACGAGTCACTGTAAATACCCATACAGATCTGCCGCTCGTATTTTAACTAGTACATAAAAAAACAGAATACGCCAAGAACTACACTTGGCATGGTTAGTTTTTTGAAAGGTAACGTTTCGTTAGATGGAGGTGCATTTAAAATCTATATTTTCAGACAAACTGTTCTTTAAGGCGAACTTAATATATAATATTTTTATGTAGGTGATTAATGATTTTAAGTTTTAATGAAAGAAAAACACAGGATGTTAAATATAAAGCAATGACATATATTTTAAATCAAAGACTGAAAATTATATTTACTTTTGTTTCGAACTTTTGTCTTCATTCATTACAGCTGAACTACAAATCTCACCATCTTTTCAAAACAAACAAATGCCTCAGTGTTTAAATTAATTTTAAATACAGCCAGATTTCATTAACAGTTGCTGTTCACCACAAAAATAGTCAAAATGAGTTTTTGTAATATTTTAACTGTCGTCGTTTTGGTGTTCTGTTATCACCAGCAAACTTCTGGGTTTGTTTGGGAAGGTAAGAACTGCCTTTTTTTTATAGAGTTGAGGGATTAAGTTTTGAGTAAAAATGTTGGAAAACCGTTTAATGTATATCTGGTTTACAAGACAAGCCGTAGTAAATCAGATATAGGTCGTACGATGCGAGTGATTTATCTATTCTTACTTATCCAACAAACGCATCTAAATAGCCTTTTTTTCCAAGTATTTTTTAAGTTTTTTCAGCTCAATAAATCGTAGGCAACGTTTATGTAAATTAGTAATGGGTTTGATAAAATAATTTTCAACGTTCAAATGTAAAAATAAAGCTGCACAAATGGGAGCAAGGAACTGTAAGTCCTAAAATGGACAATATTTTACCATCTATAACAACAGAAATCTTTTATGGTTTTCCTAGCGACATAGCCAAAGCACAAGGTAAGACAAAAGACAAAACAAAGAAATGTAAGCACAAGACTACACGCGTAAGCTAAGGTAGAACAAAAGCAAATTCGATAGAAAATCCTTTCTCTTTTGTCTTTGAAACCCTACAGTAACATTCACGTTTGTTTTCTTGCTTATATTGTTGGTGAAAAAAACAGGCCTAATCCATCCAATATTCATTTGGAATGTTGTGTTTCTTTCAGAGAACACCGAAGATGATTTGTTTGAATCAGATATCAAACTAAAATTCAAACAAAGGCTAGCTTTAGAAATGACAGGAGATATCGATGCAGACCTGAGTGGTAAACGTGGGATTACAAAAGATCCAAACATGCTTTGGGTTGATGGAGCATTTTACTACAATATCACAGACGACTTAAGTAAGAATATTCTGTTATTTAGCAAGAAGTCGATAATGTCGACAAAGAAAAAACGAAACACAAATTAAAAAAAAACTATTCTTAAAGAATGTAATTAATGGAAGAGCTAATAATGTAGATTTACTAATACAGTTAGGCCCACATAGAAGTAAACAGTCTTTTTTGGATATTACTTGTCTAGAGCATGACTGAGCGCCCTAACGCAACATGCATGGGGTAGTTGAGGTGACCAGGTTGAATTTGGTTGAGTTGACCAACTTGAACATGGTTGAGTTGACCAACTTGAACATGGTTGAGTTGACCAACTTAAACAAGGTTGAGTTGACCAACTTGAACATAGTTGAGTTGACTAACTTGAACATAGTTGAGTTGACCAACTTGAACATGGTTGAGTTGACTAACTTGAACATAGTTAAGTTGACTAACTTGAACATGGTTGAGTTGACCAACTTGAACATGGTTGAGTTGACCAACTTAAACATGGTTGAGTTGACCAACTT
>JAOBAZ010174654.1:0-10492 GCA_026546875.1 Pteroeides caledonicum | reverse complement strand
ACATTCCAAGTGTTTGGATCAGAGTATCCAACATGGAGAAAACCATTTGGTATTTCTTTAATAAAATAACAACACGCGAAAATAAATAAAACTTTATTTACATTTTGGCGGGAAATTTCCATGTTTAAATAATCTTATACCACAGAGCTATTAACCAATCAGCGCGCTTTATTTATACATGTTATTTTATAATCATTTATAAGCACAGCAAGCCAGAATAGTGTTAGGTATTCAGTAAGCATGTCATATTTTTCGAATATACCAGTTCAAAATGTAAACAAAGGCATTTGGTTACATAACGGACTGTACCTCTAAAAGCTAATTGTAATAAGGGAGTGCTAATTTTAACGTTATAAGTATAGGTTCGCCCCTAGTTGTGGGTGACGACAGATATATCTTCCTACCTCGCCCAATACCGAAGTAGCTTGACGAAGCTTTTCAGTGACTTTTGCCATCGTTTGTGATTCCACATGAACCGAAGATGAACGATGAGAAAATATACCAAAAAAATAACCATTCTTTTCACACTCTTCCTATAAAACAGTAATTCCACGAGTTCGTAACACTGCATGTAATTACTAACTTTTTATATAACATGTTTATAAATCATTTTTTAATAGTAAACATCTTTTGACATTTAATCATCTTTAATAACGCAAAGTGTCGGAACAGGCGTATTTGAACGTTAATTGGCTAACGTGCAGGTCCGTACTTTCCGGTACTGACCTGGCGTACGGCCAGTACAAAAACAATGCATGTTTTAATAAGTGTATTGCTGGTTCTAGTGAAGACATGAGGTTAGCCTGTGTGGTTAATAGATAGCTTATTAAAGAGAAAGTTTACTGAAAAGACAAAGATTAGATGATCTTATTACAAACTTCAGGCCTAATAATTCTTCATGTAATATTTCAAGTCTGACTGAGGACTGGACCAGATTGCAAGTCCGCGTAGTTTGATCTAATTCAAGGCGAAGCTGAGGGTTTGATCAAATTCCAAGCACTTGAAATCTGGTCCAGCCCGAATTGGAGGATTTGAAATAACATCTGAAACGAATAATTTCGGCATTGAATTAATGTTGATCCAGTCCTAGGACTGGATTGAACATTTTCACAAGATACCCAGTACTATCATGTGACTGAAACAGAGCAGAGTGTGATTGGCTAATTTGCTTATGGAGTATTTATGAGTTTTCGGTACCATATTCAAGCTCATTCAGGAACTAATTACGTTCTAGATAAGCAAAAGGGAGACATACCGCACTACTATACCCAAGACTTGGCGACGACTCAGACGAGTCACTGAACTCTATAGAAGACACAGAGTCAACGGAACATGCCGATAACGGAGGAGAAGCCGGGGAGGTTGGAGAGGAGAGTGGAGAACCAATCTGTACGTTATCTTCTCTGCTACTGGCCGACACCGCTAGACAACTCATATCTTTTGTTAAAGTTAACGAATTTTGTAAAAGTTGATCTTGTTTCTCTATTCTCTGCATTTCCAAGTCGCTTAGATCGAACGGTGATAGACCCATAGATTCACAGATTCTATAAAAACGAAGTAAAACAAAAAACATGACTAAATTCAAGAAGTGTAAACAACCAAATATATATACACTTTGTTTCTTACTTATTACAGCGATGAGAACTGAAAAATAAAGCCATTCCCTTTGCACCAAGATTTGCTTCGCCATATTCTTCTAGGTTTATGCTATGAATTTGTGGATCTGTATATAGATCACCAACACCTTAAAATATTAAAGTAATTACTAAACTCATTACTAATTCACGAAGAAACACAAAAGATATAAATGTAAATATGACATAAAGAATTCATGATCGCAGCGATTATTATGGAAACCAACTAGCAACCTCGTTCCCAGGGTCTCAGAACTCCGCCCCTCTTCCGAAATGACACAATGAAAAATGAAAAAAAAATGAAAAAAAAGAAAAAAAAACGTTTCGGCGTATGTGAATTAATATGATATTGATAAATCTGATTTATAAATAATACTCACTTATGAGTAATACAGTTGAGAAAGGCAAAAGCGCCTCAACGAACTCTTACATTTTTTCGTAATTCTCTCACAACTTCACGTATGCAATAACTCGTCTGTGCCAGGTCAAATTATTAAAAAAGCTCTAAATTACCTTGAATATCAACCACCATAACAGTGTGATTAGATCTTTCAAATGTAAAATGACTGAACGCCTGGAAAATGAAACAAAAACCCCGCCAATTTAACCATATGGATAGCTGGATAGGCAGTACTAAATACAAGATCGAAAAGGGAAAAGGTGGTGGACTGCTTGGAATGTGTGGCAAGTTTTGCTGACATTTTGAGCGAAGGCGGTTCATCAAGAAAAAACTGTTTTTTGTGATGAAGAGCCTTCGCTCGAAACGTCAGCAAAACTTTTCACATATTTGGTAGTTTACCACCTTTTCACTGTTTGATAGTGTAAGATACAGGCGTACCTGTGGCGTTGCTCGAAGTGTTTCATCAAGATGAATATATCCAGAGTTTGAGTTATATTTTATATATTTTCCTTCAATAAAATGCTCTATATGAAACAACGGTGATCCAGGTCTGTCTTTCATTTCCAAAATTGAAATCTGAAGTATATCTACCTAAGAAAGCAAAAAGAAAAGTTCATTGATTGACAAATCTCATAAAAAATATAGCAAAAGTGCTCCAAGTGAACGATGTAGGTGTCAACTGTTTTTTATTAAAGAAATATGCAGTGGTTTGTATTGAAAGGACTTGATTCCATACTTCTGTTTGGGGTGGGGGTAGAATGGGGTTTGGGAGGGGGGGCACTGTGAATGTTTTAATCTCACAAAACAAGGGGTCACTGCCCTGCCCAAAACTTAAGGGGAGGTTAGGTTAGCAATATACTTAAGGAGGTAGAAGTCTTTTTGGGGGGAGGGGAAGATGCCAAATATCTCTCAGGGGGGAAGTGCAAAAACATTTTGGGATTTCTGAGCATTTTACTTCAACACACTAGAAATTTCTTTCCAAATAAATAGTATGGATAATGTTCCACAGTATGGATATTAATGATTTTGATTTACCATTGTTTGGATTTCATTCCGAAAACGGACCATACTATGGAAAATCAAAATCATATAATATCCATACTGTAAAACATTATCAATACTACCTCCATACTTACTATGTATTTGAAAAATTCCAGTGACACCAGATGATTTTACTCGTCAAGTCAAGGGCTCTTGGGGGGACAGTGTTAACTGAGGATATCTGCCTATATCTCTTTCTTTTTTGTCTACTGTGCCACCTGACCACACCCCCTTTTGTGTTTTACTCTGTCTAAACCAGCTAATTTTACTTGAGAAGTAGTGAGCTCCCGAAAGAAAAACATTTTAAGCTAATGTGTTAATTCTGTATTACAGATCATGGCTATTGAATATGTAACATACCTTTTTTGGTGGATAATGTCGGTTAAACTCTTCACCCCACAGCTTGGCATCCATTTGCAATACAACATCATCAAAATACATTTGTCTGGGTATGTCATTGATATATCGCTTAGCTACATGATTACTAGCATGCTTCCAGTTTCTTGTTTTGGTAAAATTAGACAACTTCTTCCTAAATACCAATAAAATGCCAAGTATTATTAAAACTTCGCTTCTTTTCTTGAATTGTAGAGAGGGACAATCCAGGGATAATATAAGTATGCAATGGATTAGTTTAAAGTGAGATTAAGGTATACAGTTTGGTACATGTATGAAACGTGTGAGTAGCTGTGCTAATAAATTGGGTGGTATTTTAATTTTATAAAATACAGTATACATCAATGCACCTAAACTACAACAGTACTATTATGTCCACTAAAGTCAGTGGTGACCACACTGCTCCTGTAAGGGTGCTTATATTACATGTAATAACATTTGGCATTTCAATCATATATATATACAAATGTACTATAATTCAATTGTAAAAGTTTTTGGTGGGTGATATACAATACAAGTGTAATACTGGCTGGAATCAAGAATCCTGTGACTCTAGTGAACTTGCAACCTTGCAATTCTAAAATTGCAAGGTTGCAAGTTGCCTACATTCAAGGTACGGTAGTATTAACCCTGACAAGCAAGGTTCAACTGTGGTGACAGGCAGCATACTAACCACTCTCATTTACTAGTAATTACATAATATCTAACAACAGACAATTTTACTTGCCAAGAGCTGAAAGCTTCCAGAATATAAAGCTTTCAAAAAAGCTTTATATAACAATGGTTTACAGTATGAATCAGAGTTCACTTACGCTCTAAAACAGACTCTCATAGCTCCTTTATCAAAAGACTAAAAATGAGAAAAAATATAAATATGGCTTTTTCTGGTACTTTTTTTAAATAGTTATGTTTTCCAGGATAAACATAAATGCATTTCTAAACCTCCTTCTCCATGCGAACGTGAACTTCATCTTGAACCCAGGTTTTTTTACGAGCATTGTACCGATGACGGATGGCTATTTCATCTGGAAAATGTTCATCAATATGAAAGTTCTGCCATGGGTCTGGAACATGCTTACTATGTAGGTATGCCTTCCTCCAGTTACTGTGATGTGAACGCTTGTGACGGTAACCATTAACTGCTCCAGAAATGTCAATTGCTGTTACTCCTGCCATGAAAATTAATTGTAGACATGTTAACAGATTTAAGTGATGCACATTGCAGGATAATGTCGATTCACATTGTTAGAACAAAATAAAAAAGCAATGTCATTTATATAGTATGTCTAGGTATAAGTATACATGTATATACATTCATACAGACATGCATATACGCATACACATACATATACACATATACATACATATATACATTTAGATTTTTCTCTACCTGCATCATATTTTACCAAAATTATAAGCTATAACTTGGCTTTCAGTACTTTTACCCCCTGAAAAAAGTTCACCCCCCTGAATTCCAACCCTGATTCTATGTTGTAGTCAACATATGAATATAATAAAACTACATGAAACTCAAAAAAATAATTACTAAATTCCATATTACTGAGTTGTATAGCGATGAAAAAAATATTAATTTTACGTCGAGAATTTTGATGAATTTTCAAATTCTGGGGATTGCATAACACTGTTCAACTGTAAAATTTGACCACAAATATTTTTACCCTCATCATCGAATACAACGACTTCTTTTCGATTCCAATATTACAGTATTAATACTAATACAAACAGTCGTCTAAAACCCGAACGGTTTAAAATAGACATGGTTTAAAATAGACCGGCATTCAAAGACGGTTATATTTTGTTTTGTTTACCATTTCAAGAACCGCTATTCACTTGAATTCCTATTGAGATAACTCTATCATCACATACTACATATTGTGTAGAAGTCACGGGAAATCTGCACAATTACAGCGAATATTTCATTTTCACAAGATGCAGACGACACTCACTCGTTTTCTATTTTTACACGTGTATCAACAACTAAAATATAAACAAAGCCCTTGGGGAATTTCTTTTGGTACCCTCTTCTGAACAACTTCGATCGACACCAATAAATTTGCAAGATAACATAAAGAAGTATCTCTCAGGGGTTATATTTTTGTTTACTGAACAATGCCTTTATCTCCAAAAATTTGACTAATTAGCTTTTTAATCTCAATTTTTAATATTGTTTATTAGCATTCTTTCGATATATTTTTACTAAAACAAGTTTTTTAAGTGCACAAAATAGTCCTTACCTTGTTTCTCCCTGTTCATTTTCATATATTCAATAAATTTCCAAAGTAAGACTTTAAATTTTTGTAAAAAGAGGACAAGTCGCTGGGCTTCCTTCTCCGAAAATTTTCAAGAGATCATTGTCATCCCCAGACCTCTCAAAGTCGCAACTTTTGTGGCCCCGCCCGCAATATATGGGTACCCCCTATGGGTACTCCCAGCACAACGCCCATAACGAAAACAAACCTAGCCTAGTAAAGCCTAGTACACACCGGAAGTCTCACAAGCCGCAGCAGGATGTGTTCGGAACAAGGATGGCGCAAGCTGGTTGTCAAGTTGTAACAAGGCATGTTTGTGGATATCAAGTTGTTCACAAGTTGATAGCTGTGGGATGATATCAAGTTGTTAAAACAACTTGTAACAAGGTTGCAAGATTAAACAACTTGTTAACAACATGATAACAAGTTGCTGCAATTTGTCAACAAGTCTGGAACAAGGCTTGCGAACGCATCTCGCATGTGGCTTGTTACTGCGACTTAGCAAGCTGATAACAAGCTTGTTGCAACTTGTGCGATTTTACGCGTGTAACCTGCGTCACAGACGCTCGGGGTCAAGCTTTTACGCGCAACCAACAAGCTTTAAATTCATTATCATTCTTGATTTTGTTTCTAAAAAATATATAAAGAAACTGTTCATCTGATTTCCGTCACTGATCATCTTTTTCCCGCCAAAAGCTTGGCCGTTTTTTTTTTCAAGCTCTAATCCTGTGGATATTAGTTTAATTTGGAAATTTAGTCTTGTTTGGAATAAAAACATTTAAAATGTTGTTTATGTGTTAACTTGGTAGTATCCGTGAATGGCAATGATTTAGAATTAGTATTCAAACAAGAACCGGCAGCAGTGTTCTGTGCCGATAATTTCTAGCCTTTGTACTAATAGCGAGCGCAAGTCTAGACAGGTTTCATCACTCTTGAACACACCCTTCGTACTTTTCTACTTCTTTTGCTCTTTTGTGTATTTTAGCGGTACGATAATCGTTTTATAAATCAAATCTTAAATGTAATTTTATAAATTAAATGACATCACTTGGAGGCTAATTTGCTTGTTTGGCCATGCCCACATTGTGCCAGATAAATTTGTATCCGCAACTTTGACACTTAACCCCGATCAAATGTTGTCCGTCCACACTGAAACGGCCAGCACGCTGCCACAGCGCCGTTTTTAATATGGTTTAACTAGTTGATGTGACCGTGAGGAAAAGGCCTGGAACTAGCAAGAGTATAAAAATCCATTTTGCTGTTTTTACTCACTTATATCTTTTCTATTCCTTGCTGAAACTTAGTAAATGTTTATGTAAGTCGGTCATAAATTTGGGAACAAAGTCAAGAACATTTCAAGGAACATTTCGCCGTTTTAATCGTAAAATGGACTTCTATTTGACAACTAGTGCCAGTTCTTTTCCGTGTTTTCAAATCATCTGGATAATGTCCCACTGTGAGCATCATTTTCGAAAAGTTCCGTTTTCGGTGAACAATTGTTCCGGATTCGATCGGGTCAGTGTGGATGGAAGGCGTATCCGAATAAACTAAAGTGAACATGGCTTTAATATGTTGAGAACGAAACATATTGCAAAACAAACAATTATTTCAAAATAAATTACGTTTAACTAAAAACCAAAATGAAGTGATGATTTTCTTCATAATGAAAAATCAAACTGTTTTTCATATTTAAAATTTTTTCAGAAGCTAAATCATTTCAAAAACGTCGCCGTAAAGAAGTTAAATCTCCCACACACAGTTATTTGCGCGTTTTGTAAACGCTAACCATTTCGCCAACAAACACATTTCGTTTGATGCCTGCAAAATTTCTAATTTGTTGTTCTTATTACAAATACAGCTACCGTGATCTGCTCCACAGTAGTCCTTATACTTTCAACACCAATGGCGGATTTAGACGTAGTCACATAAATAAAAGAGCTAGCAATTTAAAATTCAAGATACCTGAAGGCTGAACAACAATCTTATTGGTAGGATTTATATTCTTTAGAATTGGTTAACCAATAGGATTCTTATCAAGGTAATTAAATTTCCACAAATGTTTAATATCATTCATGTGACCCATGCGTCTAAATGCGCCACCTTTCAACGCACAATTCGGAAGATCGTTCCCACCTTTTAAAAAATATTATGTACTGATCAGTTGACTTTAATTATGTTAACCAACAGTTTTAAATTGTTGGTTAACATAATTAAAGCATCAAGCCATTTCAACTAATCATCAAGCTATTTCAACTAATCAGTACATAATAAAAAAGCAAGTTGCCAACGAGGTTTTGCCAAACAAGCCACCGAACCGCGCGCCAAAAGCGATCTGAAACAGAGTGCAACTGATGGATGGTGTTTCAATTAGTATGGTATTACGCCAGTCTTGTTTTTAAATGATGAATGGTCACGGTCTACTTTGTGTTTGTCATCAAGAGGGAGAAAATGAAACCTTCTTTGGACATGAAAAGCAAGTCTCATCGCCCAGCTCCAAAGACTGTTAGCACATATTAACGGTAATCGACAAGGTTGAACTCTGCAGACCAAACTAAAACCATATTGCATAACATCTCTGGGAAACAATTAAGAAATAGAAGCACAAAATGTTTTAAAATGGATTCAGTGGCAAAGGAACTGAACAGAAGAAAGAAGAAAAAAGATAAAAAAGTAACATCACAAGCAGAAACCAAAAGTATAAGAGTAAAGCGAAAAGATGTGAAAAAATATTGAATGAAAAATGGGAAAAAGATGAAAATTGTAAAAGGCAAAAATTGAAAATATGAAAAAAAAAAAACTGGGGAAAAATACAGGACAGTAAAAAGAAAACAGAACATTTAACAGAAGGTAAAAAGATTAAAATATTGGTTTAGCAACATTGAACTTCAGCAACCATTGGCAAAAATTATATAAAAAGGATATGAAAATGTCCAAGGTGGTTTTCCAGCATTAATGTATAAAACATAAAGATAGCCATTCTTTTGTTGTCCATTGATGGCATAATAACATGGCATGTAACGAAATAATGTGAACTTATGGTGTTCATAAAACCTCAGTGCTGTATAGTTTGTAGTTAAAACATGAAGGTAAACTGCTTTGCAATTAAAATACTCTTCAGTTGTTAATAATCCAAAAAGATTGTTCAGTAATAAAGATGCTGTAAAAAATAATTGAAATGTATGGTTGAAGATATCACCAACAAACGGTAAGAAAACATTTACTATTTATGAACGTATGGCATCAAAGTCCAAAGGAAGGAATTACTAAAGGAAGGAATTAAAGGAAGGAACTGAAGATTTTACTTTCGCTTGTCCATGAAAACCCCCTGCTAACTCACCAATTCCATTTTTTCTGTACTCATCCACAACTCCTACAAAGTAAAAAAAAACAAGTACTATACTTTTACACCCATTTTTCCAAACTTAGTCAAAGCTTTTCTAGGCTGCAAATCTTCGTAGCAGTCAGCTTTTCTTCCCATGTTTTTTCACATCCTATCCTTTCATCCTATCATGTCCCTCTTCACTACCGGTACTTGACCTTGTATTGCTCTAATAGTCTTCCTTAACCTCTGATATCTTCCACTTAATACAACATAGCACTTAATTTCACCCAGTCATCATCATCAATCTATCAACAGCTGAAACCCCAACCATTTCAGAAAAACAGATTTAAATTGCAGAGGTATGACATATTTTCATTTCGCATTCCAAACTCTATTCTTAACACTCTGCCTCTTAGTCAGACACCATATATCTATATCTATATAACCATTCTAATCTCTTTCTTCTCCAATCTTATGTTCTACTCTACAGTCAGAGTCAATGTCATACTTTTGTACCAAAAGCTCACTTAATCCTCACCCATATATGCATATCTAAACTTAGTATACAATACACATGGTTGGATCCAGTACTAGTGCACTCAGTTTGCATAACAAAACAAGTTGGTCAAAATAAAATTGGCTAAGCAGTGATATGCAAATTAGGTGCACTAGTGCTGGGTCCGACCATCAGCAGCGGATCTAGACGTCAGTCAGAATAAATTACACAACTCACTGGTGGAAATTTAAAATTCAAAATACCTAGATAAAGATCTGATTGGTTAAACAGTTCTATAGAATATAAACTCAACCAATATTATCGTTCTTCGGGTATTTTGAATTTTAAATTACAATTCTATATTTATTCTGACTGATGTCTACATCCGCCAGTGACCATGATACATGTACCATATATACAATGTACAATACCTAGACTTAAAATATAACAAACTCTTGTATCCTTGGATAATCTCCCTCCTAAAATTCCTGCATCCTGTACATACCAAAGGAAGAAAACAATTAACCAACTTACAATAAAGAGAACCTCCTTTATTGATAAATATATAAAATATTTTAACTATTATTATGAAACAAAACTTATTTTCACCTCTGGATTAGATTTTGAGATGTGTTTCACCTCAGCAATTAAAATAGCAATAATTCTTTTATTTAAAACAGCAGCTAGGGAGTAAAACCTTGGACTTGAAGTAATATCTTGGTACCAAATGTCAGGATAACTAGATATTTTTTGGAAAAAAAACATCAAAAGAAATCACTTTAAAACTATTTTCCCACAAGGCTGGCCAGTGGCTTTCCACAATGGTCTTCCCACATACATGCACGCACGCATGCATGAACACACACACACACACACACACACACACACACACACACACACACACACACACACACACACACACACACACACACA
>JAOBAZ010174543.1:0-10495 GCA_026546875.1 Pteroeides caledonicum | reverse complement strand
TACTTGAAACTGTTTATGAAGCACAAGATCATGGCTCAAACAATTTATAAAATTTGGGCTAATAGAATATGGCTATATCATTAAATTGGTGAGAAATTTAAACATCTTCATAAAAACTGGCTAATTTGACCATTTTCGTTTTCTGAAAATGGTAAAGACGTAAACGAAAACCTATATTTTCTACAACGCAAAATGTATTGCCAGTTTAGCGAGAATAAATGAAATGGCCACAATAATACCTCTAGGACAGCAATGTTGGCCAAACGGTTACATCGGCATTCTTCATGTTGGTAGCCATTTTGAAATTTGCAACCTTCTTTCGACCAGTCTCCAAGATTGTCGTTGGCCTGAAAATTCCAGAACGCACAATGTGTTCTGCTAATATTGCTTCGTTTCACTTTGCTAGAATAGCGAACAGTAACGTGAGGCAGATTTTCCGTTGACTTTTTCGGAATGGATGCTGTAACGACATACTTGTGAATCGTTCCTCGTATACTTTCTCTCCCCGTAACAGTAAAAAGTTCAATTTTTTTATACAAGATAAAGGCAGCTTTTCTAGGTATTGAGTAATCAAACACGTCGTCTCGGATTTCCAAGAACATGTCAGAGTTATTCCGACGCATTATTGGTGATACTGAATTGGATCCAACAACTTGGATTTCGCCTGATTTGAAAGACAAGTAGAGTTCAGCATGATTGCCAGTATTTACGGTTGATAGAATCACAGCAAAATTTTTCAAGTTGAAAACATATTGTTGGTCCGAACTTGGAGACTCAAGGCTTTCCGTAATTGTTTTTAGTGATGAAATAATTCTAAAAACAACAAAATTTGCAGGTATTAACCAAAGAGAATGGTGGCATTACACTTAGGGGTTTGCATAAAAGTTGGAAGAGAATCCACATTTTACAGTTTTGCTTGAGGCCAAGAACAATAAAAGCCTAAAATTACAAAAAATTCAATAAACCTCGCTATATACAATTTTAGTTGCAAAACCCTAGAGTTATGGTTTTCCAAAAAACGAACTGAGGCCACTGGGCAAATTTTGCTTCAATTAATGGGTATTGATCAAGGTATATTTACTAGCAGATGATATTATGAGCTGATTTCATTATTGTTTGCGTTGGTTCGCATAATCAATTACAACGTATAAAACACACGCTGAAAATTTAATGATCAAATGTCAACGTGGCTCACCGCCCATAACACCATCCAACATCTTTCTGTGAAACGCGTGCGCAATCGTGAGCGTGACCATGATCACGAACATAACCATTGAGCATATAAACAGGGTTGCCAGATTGCTGCATAAAAAAGCCAAGCATGCCATTAGCGCCGTTAAGAGAGCAAAAGCAGCAAAAGAAAAAGACAAAGCAAACAAAGAACCATTCTAACAGTATTTGGCTTAATTGTTCAGGAATCTGACAACCATGAGCATAAGATTGATGCAAAATCAGAGCATGATCTATCTTCAGGGATTTGTACATAGAAAAGAATTTATTTAATTTGTCTTTTGTTCTACGGTACCCTTAGGTTATGCTTGTGCTTTTGTCGATCCTTACAGCGTAGGCCTTGCTGCGTTTTTTTAGTTTTGCCTTTTGGTTCTCCATATGTCTAACTTTATTATGATTAATAAACTAAAGTGTTTTCCACCTTACCTCATCGATGTATTACCAAGATAAATAGGCAACCGTTTAAATGATTACGGCAATAGCATGATTTTATTAGTTGTATTTATCCTGGATATGTGCAACAAAAATTGCTACTTTGCTACATATTTATCTCAATAAACAGACCTTACAAAGTGGTATGTAATGCACTTTATAGTTTTTTTATATCCTGTTTAACTCCTGAGATATTTTGATCTAAAGTAGCATGCTGTCCGCCATATTGGATATCCACAGATATACAAAAACGTCACAAATGGGTCACGCAATATTTTTACTTTTATTAATTAGACGTCAGACACGACATTACTCGACCTCAGTCGCAGGTAACCAGGCGGCTTCTCTTTCGTTGGCTGTTACCTATAAAACAGAAGTGTGCGCCAATCCTATCTCAAAAATTGTGGATTTTACTGAGGGAGGAAAGCCGGAGTATACCCAGATGGATATCGGGGGTTTTCCAGGCGGTCACCCAGCCAAGTTGGAACCCTCGCGAACCGGGCTTAACTATTGGTGAAAGCTAACCACTTCTGCCACCCGTGCTTCCCAAAACACGTCAGTGTTGGTCAAAAAGTGATATATTCGAAAGGGCTTGAACTTTAAAGCTCAGCAAAAACTTGTCAAATACTTTTCCTTCACAATTGTGTCATTTAGAACTTGTTTAAGTAACCTTACCCAGCTTGTGACGTCACAAAAATAGGTAAAATTATGATCCAAGATGGCGGACAGCATGTTAGTTTTGATGAAGATATCACAAAAACTAAACGGCTATGAAGTGCCTCCGTATACCATTTTGCAAGATCTTTTAAGGCAAAAAAATATGAGCAGGAATTTTGTTGTTCACACCCTTAATTTATACAGTTGTCATGTGGCCACATTTAATTTGCATATGATTTACACGTGAATTGAGTTGGTCTCATGTGTTAGTTTCGTTAAAGGGGAAGTAAACTCTAAAACAAAGTTGATGTTAAAAGTTATATTAGTACACAAAAAATCGTATACTGCAAAATCGCGCCTCTAGTTGTCATAATAGACAAAACGTCGTCCCAAAGTTACCTTCGATCCAAAATTATGCAAAAAACGTACCGTAAGCGCAAACACGTGTCAGCGGGTAAAAACTTTCAAACTGGAAATTTAAATCAAACACCGGTTTAATAAATCAGTGCGACAAGAAGTATTTAATATTAATTAATGAATTCAGAAGAGTAGTATTTCCAACCAAAAACAATTTTAACATTACATGCACAATACTATTTCGATTCTTTTTGGTTGACAAGCTTAGTCCGCTGGCCAATTTTGCGACCACGGACTAACGTGGAAGCAACAAAGATAAAACCAAAAATTTATCAAAAATCAGACAGTAAGCTACAAAAAAATACCGTGTATTATTATTTGTACAACATACGACGTTTTAGCATCAATTTCGTTCTAGGGTTTATTTCCTCTTTAAGGAAAAACGTATACCTGTTGGACGAGTTACATATCCTTTGACTTTCCTTCAATACTCTAACTTTTATATTCATAACATTGTCAATGATTTGAAACAGATCTTCCGTGACCTACAATGCATATATGACTTTATAAAATTTTAAAATCCATAGTAAATTTGTTTTATCAAAATGCTTTAAAGCAACAAGAATCTCTTCTCGGTATAGAGCTCTTACAAGTTTAACTCTAATGTGACACACCTGTTTCTCGGGTAGCTGTAAACGTAACGATCTTTCCAAAATTATTGAGATGTTTCCAACATCAAATGCGTTTAACTTTGTTGTTTGGTCGGTCAAATTACGAATGAGTGCAACGACATCTACGATTTTAGATGCATTTGCGGTAAGCTAAAAACAATTTAAGAAACGTTTGGTAAATACTTAGGAGTCAGGCTAATGTGAGCTGTAGCGAGCGCCTCACCGTGGATCATATCACCAGGAGCGCACCGGGTGGGCGTGAGGGTAGTGGGACTTGTTTAACGTGTGCGTGTGAAAGAACATTTTTTTATTGTCCTAATCGAAAGAGAAACCAGATATTTTTATCGTCCCTGCAATAATAAAAACACATGAATGTGTCAAATTTATTCTACACGTTTTTGATCCAGTGTTTTTCTTTTACTGATCTTACGTTATGGATTGCGTGGTGAGTCGTTGCTAAAGAAAATACATCAGTCGCTATTACAATTAATATAAGATCATTGGAAAGAGCACATGTGTTATAGTTGTGCAGACGCAATACTATAAAATCTGTGAGAAGTCATAGTGCAAGTTCTTCATGTCTGATTGACCACGCTTTGTGAAAACGAATGTGATTAACTTTGAAAAAAGCACAGGAATAAAAACCAGTAAAATTAGTTAAATGATATTTTCTTGTGTTCTTTCCATTGAGACAATAAATTTTTTTGTTCATGTGCCCTTTGAAGATGGTCAGTAATTTGATATAAAATAGGTGGCGGTCGGTTTTGGAAACCCCTCTTGTCGGTAATTTACGTCTTATTAAGTAGATCGTTAAGCCAGGTCGGTGTCGTTTCTTGCTTGCATAAAATTAATAGATGTTAATCTCGCTAATTAAACGGCCGCTTTTACATTAGTTCTATTGTTATAATCTCAAAAGTATTTAGTTTTTGTTGGCTTCCGTCGATAAATTTTGGTATAAAAACCCCTATTTGGAATGGTCTCGGTGCCCCCTGGATATATTATAACCTCAGTAAAATAACTCAAACCTCAGCCAATTTCCAAATGAAAATGCTTTTGGTCCAGCAGCGATAGTTGTCAGATTCCCATTGTGTTTTTCCAGGATGTCTCCATGGATAAATACAACGAGCCCTCATAACCAGGTCGGGCGGTCCGTAAAAGCATCTGTATGAAACTATTTCATTGTACTTTGTCGTCTGAAGTGCATATCGACCAATACTTTCCAATGTTCCGATGGTGGTACCTTGACAAGGTTCTTTGGGATTAAAAATTTAAAAAAAATTAACACAAAAGTGCAAAAGCACAGGATAAAAGAACAACGATAAAATAAAAAAACAAACAAACTAGAAGTACCACTGTTTATTAAGTAGTTTAAACAGGAAGATGAGTCAGCTGGTAAGGTAGCTTCCCTGTTTGTGTTCGAAAGTTTGTAGTTTGGCTTAATTGTTTGTTTGCTTGGTTGCTTGGTCGCTTGGTGTTTGGGTGGATTTGGTTGGTTGGTTGGTTGCTTTGCTTGTTTGCTTTGCTTGCTTGCTTGCTTGGTGTTTTGCCTTTTAATTTTGTTCTGTATTTGGTAGGCTAGTTTAATTATTAGTGGTTTGTCGATTGGTTGGTCAAATTGGTGGATGGGTGTATATATAGGAGCTTCCATACCTTATATTATAATAATTACATACCGATAGTCCTTTTAATAAAAATTACTCCAGGAGTTCCTTTGCATATGGCGTCAGTTCCTCCTATGACTGAAAAAGCGTTTTTATCCAGGATTTCGTTGTTGGCTGTAATGATGTCAATAATCCCACCCCCTCCACCACGAGTACCGCCATAAATAGAGCAGTAACTTCGTACATTATCTCCACCATCAGCAATTAGTTTCCCATTTTTACCAACTTTAATCTATGTAAAATATTTTAAGCGTCACATTTATACTTTATAGGAAATAAATGGTTATTACATGCATGACAGAATTGTGATAACTTTACTAAAGTGCCTATGACTCGAATATTATTGTCTTATCTGAAAGAGCTCGTAAAACTATAGAGTAAGTTATTTTTAGTTTTTTGTTTACTTGCTTTGTTGTTGAGGTATTTCAGTTTTTTACCAAATGCAGGCTAATTACGTCACACATTTATGCATAATGAGCAACACAAAAAACGTAATATCTCGGTAACTGGCAACTAAAACATTTTTCAAAAATACTATGTGTTTTACTGGCATACCAGTATAGTAAAACACTTTTAAAACTAAGGTTTACTTCATTAACAATGGAGATATCTAACATTTTGTTACAACTCATCATGCAGTGTGACGTAATTAGCCTGCACTTCACGTTGTAAACAAACTGAAATATTTCAACAACGAAGCAAGGACACGAAAAACTAGAAAATAGCTTACTCTATAGTTTTACGAGCTCTTTCAGATAAGACAATAATAATTTTCAGGTCATAGGCACTTTAACGGAAAAATGCAAACATATTTTTATTGTTTATATCTCGCTTTGTTTTCGGGATATTTTACTTCAAAATTAATATTGTTTACCTTCACTTCAAGTCAGCCATCTTATATCAAATTTCAAACAAATTAGCAGATTTTAATGACGTCACAACATTGATAAAACGTTTAAAACTGCTTCTCGGCTGAGTTGTTCAATGGTGGGTTAGCGCTAACCCATGGATAAACATTAACCCACTGTTTTAATTTAATACGTTAAAATCCACGTGAGAACACTTGAAGCAATTCACATCAGTTTTTGCTAACCGAGCTTTGAACAACCGGCCACAGGAGTAAGTGCAGGCTTTGGGCAAAACATTTTTAATATATTCTTGAAAAAGGAATGTTGTGAAACTCTGCTTCATATTGATTTGCAGTTCTAGGAATAAAAACTGGCGTGACCTAGGCGTTGAGGTCATGATTTATGTGCATTTGCATGCATAATTAGTACAATCAAAGATGGAGGGCTTCACGTCATGGCGGACAGAAACTTGCAAACTAAAGTATGTCGAAAATAAAGAGAGGTATAACAAAATTATAAAAGGGGTCAGTAAACAATTTTATGTGTTCTTTCATTTAAGAAAATAAAAAAATACGTTGCCATTTTTTTTTAATTATGCCGCAGTATAATTAACAATTATTAAACAATAAGTAATAAGTAATGATAAACAACTTTATTTCACGAGGGTTAGAGTAAACAGTATAATACTGACAATCCTGTGGCGAAGTAAACGTTGATTGTTAGAGTAGATGGGTATTTTCGTGCTTCGTCTTGAGACAATTTAACTGTTCGCTTTCTGTTTTGTCCATTCTTTCTTGCAAATTTTTATATTGTAATAGCTTGCACGCATCTTGCTTGTTTGTAACTTAAGGTTCGAGCTGATGATGAGATACGGAGTTATCTCGAAACGTTCTTATTTTTAATACAGATTAAATCATGAAGATACTTATTATTGCTGTCAAAAATTTAATTATTGGGCTTTAGTTGTTGGCGTTATCTAGCTTTGTTAGAAAGGAATGCGACGCCTATAGAGCCTCCAAGTGCATTTATAGGATAACAGATTTGCGTGTTGCTCAAATTAACGAGTCATAAGTCACAATAAACGCCTTCTTGAAGTATAGAAAGGAAAATTCTTCAAAATGCTTTTAATAGATTGAAATATAATGACAAAAAGTATACGAACATCTTTAGCTGATAATCGAATAGCTCCACCAGCGCCCGCCGTGCAGTCAAGGCCAGATTCTCCACTTGCATCTATTATACTCCCTGAGGAGAAAAACGTATAAGATGATTAAGATTCTAAGAATAAAATTAATTCTGGGTGCCTTGACTTATATCCTAACATTTAGACAAATCTGCGGTTTTCTTGGTGTGGGTCTTGGTCTGCTTTACATAGTGTACTTTCCCGTGATGAGTGCCACTATAGTTGCCGAACTTGGTTTGGAAGCACAATAAAAATTCAAAAAAGATGGTTAGTATCTTATGCTTTAGGTTTGTTTACGTTTTTGGTCCGACCTTCCACGTCTCGTGAAAATTGTCTGGTCATCAAAACAACTAATAGGAATAATGCGGTTAAATAGAAGAATAAGTAATCGTGAGATAGAAGAATAAAGGATTTAAAGTAATGTTATTGGGTAAGCACACGAAATTACACTAGACACGTGGCGAGGAAAAGCCCACTAACACGCATAAACGTAGACCAACATAGATAATGGATTAAACTTTGAATGTGCTTCCAAATCATTTACTCCAGCAACTATGGTGGAATTGTTTGACATTTTTCTCATTTACGTGGCAATAACAATTCAAGCTTGAAGTGTCTATAACCCCTAAATCGTGACTTGCCCATTAGAAAGAACTTTCCAAACAGTCGAGTAGTCATTTTTATAGATTTTTGTTTTATTGCTTCGTCTTTGGGTTATTACAGTTTTTTATACGTAAATTACCTTACATTAGGTCACAAGTGCATAATGATTTATCACAGAAAACATTTTATCTCAATCACAGTTAAATGTAAACTCTTCGGAGAACATGAGTGTATTAAATACCTTTGCATTTTATACCATTCATGCAGAAAGGAAAAGTAAGATTGCATTAGTATCCTCATTCGGTTACACTCTGTGGTAAGAGCGGAGCGACGTAGTTAACATGTTTTAAAAAACGTTTTGTACTCACCAATTGTAATTGTCCCCATTGAAGCCTTTAACTCCAACGCTCCGCCTCCTTTTGCAACATCATTTTGGTAACTACACCCTGTAATATAACCAATCTCTCAGTTTCTGGGAACCCTCTCGATATGTTGCCACATGGCAGCAGCACAACCAAGCGGAGGAATTTTAAGGAGAAAAAATAGCGAAAAATCACAGCGAAATAAAAGATGTTAAAAGTACTAACTTTAGAGTCTTCAGAAATTCTAATTTTTTGCTAAAAGTGCCAGAAATGCTATTTTTCGGCGTTAAGCATGCTTCCAGGATCATTGCACCTCTCATTACAAATTTTTTGCCCGCCACTCTTGTGTGGCCACACTTCCCAACGAAAAGTATCTTGACGTGGTTTTGGAGTTAAACACGAGCAACAAATCAGAGATCTTACTTCGTGATGCTTTTCCCTACAATTTTCAAGCCAGCGTGGCCGTACAAAGAAACGTTTTTTAATAACTTATTAGGGACTTTAAGCAAACACAACAGCTACGCGACGTTGGTCGATATAATGGAGTTTTTAATGGATTTCGAGCGCGCAGAAGGTGGTTTGTACACAAAGACTAGGGCTATTTCCCTGTAAAGATCGAACAAGTTAGGTTAATTAAAGGTTTATTAGGCCTACATGCCGTTAGACATCTACACCCCCTTCAAAAAAGACTAGAAATCATACGGTAACTTCAATACGCAATAGACCGCCGGTTAATACAGGAAGGAAGTAAAAGACCACAAAAAATTCGCCCAAGCCAATCATAGTACGCTATTTCAGCGAGAAAATTTCAACGCACGCCGCCGTGCCTGGCGTACCTGGATTGCCAGCAAAGAGATGAGATGTGTCATTAGCATTTTGGTGAGGACGCGCAGCAGAACACTGCACATTTTTTTCGCAAATTCCACCAGATCCTCCACCACCTCCACCAGCAGCATCTTGAAAAGAATTAAAGAGTCTTGTCACTCGGCCTGCATCATTTTTTGTTTTGTATGCAAGTTAAACGAGATGTTAATACCGAGGAAAGAGGAGTGGCAGACAAATGAAATGTCCATTGTTGTATGTATATATCAATGGTCATTCACACGTCCACAGGATTCAATTGACATACACATGTCCAATGGACATTTTCATTTTGTTCAACGGGCAAAGTTAACTAAGCGCCACCTTTTGGACCATGCGTGGATTGAGCACGGCTAGAGAAAACTGTCTTTTGGATCACGCGAGTAGCTCCAATGGACAATGTTTTTGTGTGTATATGCGCGCGTGCGCGGTTTAACACATACACACGCACGCGCGTGTGTATGTGTTAAACGAGTGTCTGGATTTACTGGATTCAGTAGAAATATATGAACAAACATTTGTTAGATTTTTTTACGTTTTTACACCTTCATTATATTTAAACACCTGCATCGGATTTCATGTTCCATAATCTTCAAAGACTGGCATTGTGCAAACTGTCTCATTCATGTAAACTATTTGCGTCCTTAGTGGGTATTTTCTCTCCTCATTCAGTGTCATTTATCAAAACTTACATGTACTTGTACAGTCTAAACAATTCATTGTTCCAAGGCAACTTGCGCGTTTTCCCATTGTGTCAGTGCACGTCACTTCAGTATTGCTGGTTGAGTTGATAGTGATGTTACCGAAGCAACTTCTGATCGATACCACTCTTTTTCCAAGCAGCTGGAGCTTTCCATAAATATTTATGTCCCCACTGATAGTAAACACAGCTTGTTTTGCTTCATGAATGGTGGCAGTTTTAACAAAATGGGTCAAACTGGAGCAGTTTTCTAGTTTCTCTTTCGTGCACAGTTTCATTGTGACAAGATCAGTGTTGATTATCAGTTTATCGTTTTTGTTAACAGTGACTACAGAATTAAAATATTGAAATGAATTATAAGGTAAAAAAAACAATCGGGTGAGGAAAGAGGCTCACTTAAATTTTTAGAGACGGTGGAAGAGTCACGGCGAGGACTGGAAAACCACGTCCTCCTGTTCTCCTCCAGGACAGTTTTCTAATTTAATCAATTCTAGTGAGAAAGTCAAATAGTGGAAAATACTTTTGTGTTAGTCACAGAACAGAGAAATGACCAAAAGGCTCAATTGCATCGGAACATTTGAGGTTTTTGTCCCGCGGAGATTGCATAATGCGTCTTGCTCAGCCCGTAAACTGTGTGATTTTATCCAATCAGCATGCTGAACTGGCTCGTCCTAATCAGTAATCTGCATATTTTGCATAAAAATATGCAGATTACTGATTAGGCTTTAGATTACTGATAAAAATACGGCACATTCTCAGTGCACTTAAGGCCTGGCTCTTGACTCAATTTCAGGAAAAGACACTAAAATTGAAATAACATCAAAACGCCTTGCTCCATGTGAGCCATACTTGACAGATTGTTAGTAAAGGTGACACCAAATAATTGAGCTTGTTTGGTTGCTATGGAAACCATCACTTGCCTATGCATAT
>JAOBAZ010174432.1:0-10496 GCA_026546875.1 Pteroeides caledonicum | reverse complement strand
ATCTGTGCGTCCGCGTAACGAACTATATCCCACAAGCTGTTGTCGCCAACATCAGCATGTGTATATATAAGTTAAGCAATTCGTTCAGATTGTTCGTAGATTGAACTATATATATAAATATATATATATATATATAACAATTTCAGACAAAACAAAATGGTTCCCGGATTGTTTCGGTTATAGAATATGAAATTGAAGACTTAAAGAGTATATATTGCAAAAAACGTTTGGATGATATAATATACTCTAAAACATTCGGCTGTCGGTGAGGTCGATTTTTTTTATAAATTATGGTCATGTTTAAAAATTGATCTTATAGTAAATTTTTGTTATGATTTTTGTAATTAAGGATTTTATTTAGGTTATTGCTGCTGCCGAGCGCCAGCGAGAGAGCACACTATTCTTGAAATGCTTACCTCAATTCCCGCTGAGTTAAAATATGATCGGGTGTTGTGGCGGGTTAGATATGTGTGTACTGCGCATGCGCTTGATCTATGTCTCAGCACTCAGCTCGACTCGCGTCTGTCGATCGATCGATTGACACGACCGGGGAAATAATCAAGAAAAAAGTACCCTGACGGAATGGAGGAGGAAAGGCACTGCTACAGCCATATGCGCGTGCAGCTTATAATTTTCCAGCTCCGATGCAAGCTCGCTGAACGTATATTTTACTTTTACGTACTCGATCGCTATTTCTGAAGTTAAATCGTGTCCTTTTTCGTTGCCGCCAACATTCACCAAGGAGATGAACAGTTCAATCACGAGAAAGGCAATGTGCTTCCATGGCATTATCGCCGCTTTTAACCGCAGAAAGCATCCCGATGTCAGAGTGGTCTTCGGCAACTATGAACGACGTCTTGCTACAAGGAGACAAATTATACAACGAAGCCCTCGAGAATGGCTCCATAACTGCAAGACCTAGTGAGGAATTGTTGTCCGTAGACAATTTACCAGAAGCATTTGATGTTGATTTTTGCCTTTACCGTGGGGCATTTGACTATTTCTTTTTTCAAAAGTCAAATTCCCGGGGGGTGATTGCAGTTGGACTTGACTGATACATAAATGGCGAACACGCCATTCGACAAACTACTGCAAGTGCGCGATAAAAGCGCCATATTTCTTCTCAAGAGGTTTTTCACCTCTTGAGAAGAAATATGGCGTAACTATTATGAAGTTCCCTCCTTTATTAGTATCTCAGGCACTCTCTGTCGAAATATTGAGGCCTCATCGTTTATGGCATTGCCTGGAAGCCTCGAAAAAGCTTACAGTCGATAAACGTGCGCGTGACTTCATCCAGGAGAAAGCTAAACAGTCATGATTGCAGTTAACACTTATTATATTTTTAAAGCCTTGCTGTATCGCTATCAAATTTTTTCCCCTTGTTCGTCAATGAGAACACAATCGCTTGACAGCATAGCTTGAGTGGAAACTACAAAGGCTGGCGTGAAAGATCTTGCAGAAGTTCAATAGGCTAACCATACAAGTCGCGGTTGAATATGGCGCTGAGTAAACTCTATACTCCGGAAAACAAATCGCAATATCTTAGTAAATACTCAAAGTTCAACGATCACACAAAATTAAAAGCCCTTCTTCGAAAGAATACATTCAGTTACGTGGGGATGTTTGTATACTTGTCTATCTTGGTATTTTCAGAAATACTCGCAAAAGCCTTCACTTCAAAGCTCCCAGTATTGCCTACAGTCACAACGTAAGCTAAACATGTCAACAGACAGGTCGCTTTTAAGGCGATAATAATACCATATTATGATTTTCCCTTCTTAGAATGTAATATACGAATGAATTAAAGCACTATACGAAGTTAGATGCATCGTAGATTTACCAGGAATTAAGCTCGCAGACACATGGGTTCTTTTGAGCAAAATTGTGCTTGTTGTTTTGAACAACTATCTATTTAACTTTGAAAAAACTTGTAGAAGCACCATGTATTTTTAATAATTTATTCTGAGCTTTGGGCCCGTGTGATCTATTTGCCGGCTTTTACCGGAGCCAATCGCGTCTCTGATTGGTTGGCTTGTCGAGGCCCAAAATATCGTGTTATGGGAGCGAAGCCTTCCATCTATTTCAGTTCAATGATTGGCTGTTTTGTTAGTGATAAAATGCAGTTTACTGGCCAGAGTAATGGCCGACAACATGCGTAATGTGATATGCGCGAGGACACAGACTTCAAAGGCTCCGACTTGACTCTTTTTATGCCTATTCTGTGGTGTTTAGTTAGTAAAAAAGTGTGGAGTTCTTATATGAAAGATTTACAAAACGTTTAAAACTTATCCTTCTTAAAGTATCTAAAATATCTAAGTAACTAAAATATCAGGAAACTGCTACTAGCTATATATATCATAATTTGCGTAGTTTGCAACGCCATAAGCAAACTATAAATGTGCAATAATATTTTATAGCGTGCAGTACTATGGCAAACTATAAATACGCAACAACTTTGCATCCAGTTTTACGCATGTAATCCACGAAACATAGTGACAAATTCAAAATTCTATTATGTGCAAATTTGGCCAAATTTTTTGTCCTGTAATAGATCTTTAGGGGCTAGGGAGTTTTGCATGCGGGTGAGCAACTCGGGATCAATCGCGATCCTTTGCACTGGTTTTAAATCTCTAAATCACTTCTGTTGAATGTATAACTTGCCTTCATATGGTCGACACCAAAGTCAATACAACCGTGCTGTTACAATTTGAATATCTACTCAGTTATCGCCATGAGTGCCATGAGTTTCTAGTGAGAGTATTTACTTTTGTTTATACAAAGTGAAAATTTTGAAAAATATACGCAGAGTACAAACTAAATAGTAAAAATTCACAATTATGTCAGGTCCAAATTCCTTTATCATAATAACAGTTAAAAATATATCGGCTAGGACTGACTTTGTATTGTGCACTATGATCTTTTAAGTACGCTACATACTGAGGCGCGTATAGAAGTTGGTTATTCTCCGAGCAGTTTTGCGAAGAACAGGAACCTTGGGGATAATGACGCCACGTACGCTGGCTGAATAGTATTTGCTGACTCGGCGACTAGTATCTAATGCTCACCGTCGTCACAGACTAGATATATACCAGTTCACTGATATATACAGACGTCTCACTCGCGCGTGTTCCTAGCTAGTAATTTTTTGTCCGCGTGTTTTTACATGCGAGGAATTTCCACGCGCCACGTAATTCGTGGCCAGCAAGTGTCCACGTTCGTGTTTCAATAGAAAAAGATAGGGAAAATTCGGGAAAACCTAAAAAAATGGTTATTTTAGAAGATCGACTCGAGGTTATACCATTTTGGGTGAGGAATTTTAAAGAACGATGGTAAGTGTGTATTGGACTACATTTTAACTTGCTTTCTGTTTCGTTTAAAAACATCTTTCTCAAAAATGGTCGTTACACAACTTCACCTTTGGTATTTTAATTATCATTGATTGGATATGCTACGATCTTTCTTTATATTTATAAAGTCATTGGATCTGGTGTTTATTACCGATCTTTTTGAGCTAAAAAACTTCGTAAATTCCGTATACTTTCAACTTTTTCATATGAATTTTTACGGTTTCAATTCACTCCGGGCTATTTTAAGGCGGCCTCTTCGGAAAAACGATATTTTGTTTTTGGCTTTGTTTTTTAGTTTTTGTATATTTTTTTGCCGAACAAGAAGTCGTCCCGTTTTTTCGCTTTTGTTTTGAGTTGATTTTTGTTTTTGTTTTGATTGTTTTCAGAAAAATAATCGTAGCATTTTTTCTTCGCATTGCTTCAAGCAGTCTAATTTTCTTCATCTTTAGAATTAAAGCCATATTACTTATAAATATTTTGCAAGTCGAGAAAGGGTTGCCAGAACAAGAAATCTATACGGGCAATTATACCGTATCTATTGTTTTTAAAAAACTTTGTCTTTTCATCATTTGCAGTAAAAATGCGCTACAAAATTTAGCTAATGTTTTAAAACTTGTGATTAACAATTGTAATAACAACGGACAAGACAGACAATCCATTACAAAATAGTATATAATATCTCATCCCCATTATGAAAATAATCTTGTATCAAAACAGTGAAATAAACTGGCCATAGTAGCTAATGTTTCCCCAAATTTTGGGATTCAGCATTTTGTATAACACCACCTTAAACTTCGCCCATTTTCAATCTTGTAAGTGGAATAAGCTATTTTGCAGTCTACATACACTGTTTTGCAGTCTACATACATTCATTTTGTAAAAGTAATTAATCCCACAAAATAAAATAAAAACCTTAAGCAACTGTATTAACAAATAAAATCTAACAAGGTGTTTGGTTTGAACAAAGACTATTCTGATTGTGTATATTAAATAAACACGGCAAACTGAGGCATCAAGTAATACATGGTGATGATATAATGACTTCAGTTCAAGACAGACTTCAATACACAACTCAAACTTGCATGTGCTTTAGCAGTTTAGAAATTTTTTATGATGTTTAATCATCGCTAAGGATCTCACTCAGTCTTAATGGGTTTTTGTATTGCACAGAAATATCAGCTGTAACATAAATATGAACTTTCAATCTGTATTCTCCAAATTTGGATGTGAAACAAGTTCGAAGCCTCCTTCGAAACATTCAAACAACACACTGCCCATATTCTCGTTTATTTTTGTCCTTTAAAATCTCTGACCCTAATAAAAGGCAGGTATAATTTATAATACCTGGTAAAATGCCATAAATATATATAGTTCCTGGGATCAAAACACTTGTAAACATCCTAAAGTTTTGTTGAAACCAAAAAGCAAAGCCAAAAGAACGCCATATCTACTCCGCTTCTCGGAACGTTTTTCCGTTTTATCCGCTACCAAGCAATATTTGGAAGTCCATTTTAAGCTTTAAATATTCGGTATAACTTTATTCTCCAAAATTGTGCGTTTCAGGGCAATTGTCTATCTCAATTCTGTAAATTTGCGGTTTCTGTTGGAAAAATAAGAATTTCCCTATTCCTTTCCATACTAAATTTTTGCTCGACAGTCGACACTTGCTGGGGTTTTGCGCATGCGTATTACAAGAAAAAATAACGCGGACAGAAACATGCGCGAGTGAGACGTCTATATATATCTAGTCTGTGCCGTCGTCTAGGTGTCGACCAGTGGTCCAGTACAAGCTAAGTTCTAGGTGAACACAACTAGGAAGGTTTGTATAAATACCACTAGAACAACAACAACTAACCGTTCCTTTTGGCTAAGAGTACTCCGTTAATGTCGTCCGTCAAATTATTTACTGATGCTTCGTTTGTTTTTAGCAAGTTTCATCAACGAAAAGCAAAGATATAAGGGATTAAAAACAGCGAAATGGATTTCTATTCTCTTGCTAGTTCCACGTTTTTTGCTCACGGCCAGATTAGCTAGATGTAATTAAACTTTTGATCGTCTAATGACAAATGATTGGGCATAAGCTCAAAAAAGGAACGACTACTCTTCCCTAAAACTCCTAAAGTTCCCACTGAGATGTTAACAAACTTTATTATAATGATTTCACAGTTCAAGGCATAGATCACTATAATGTTTGTCTTTCCGTACGGACTTCTCATTTATCCTAGTCCCAAAATCCACAGTTAATTCCATAACATAGCCAGTTTCTTCGTTTATCTAAAAAGACAATATCAGGTCGCTTTTTTTCTCCTGTAATGACAGATGGATTTAGATAACCTGTAATAATAATAATAATAATAATAATAATAATAATAATGCTATAATAATACACTGGGGAGTCTGTGGGAACTATGGAATTGATAGAGAAAAGAACTGGTATGAACAAAGACATATGGGAATAATGGAAAATGACAAGACGAAGATCTTATGGGATTTTATGATCCAGTGTGATAACATGATTGAACACAGAAAACCTGATATTGTGCTGGTTGATAAAGATAAACACACCTGTGTAATAATTAATATTGCATGTCCTGGTGATAACAGAGTTACTGAAAAGGAGGATGAGAAATCAGAACGATACAACCGGTTGAAGAGAGAAGTTCGTAGACTATGGTCAATGAAAAAAGTAGAAGTTATTCCTATAGTTGTTGGTGCCCTGGGAAGAGTTAGTATTGAGTTGGAAAAAAGATTAAAGAAACTGGATATAGGAATCAAGATTGAACAATTACAGAAAACAACACTCCTTGGGACAGCAAGAATCTTGCGAAAAGTGTTGGAGATGGAAAAAGAAATGATGTCACCTTAGCCTGCTGGTCGCAGGCAGCTGACGTTAATGTTCCGGCATAAAATGCCGAGCGTATATGCAATAATAATAATATTTCTAAGAAAAATTTCCTGGCGAATGATAAGAGCACCATAGAGGAGATTAAAAGACAAAACAAAAGCAAGAAAGGAGAAAATAACATCAGAAATGGAAAGAATTGATGCCTCGCTCTCCCCTAATCTTCTACGATCGGTCAACCAAATGAGGGACAAAGGAGCAAGCTCCTGGCTTAACGCAATACCGCAAGGCCTGTCCTTTAACAAGCAAGAATTTAGAGACTCACTTCGATTAAGATACAACATGACATTACCTTATTTACCAAGTCATTGTGTTTGTGGTGACAGATTTTCCGTCGGCCATGCCCTCTCCTGCAAAAGAGGAGGTTTCGTTGCGCAAAGACATCATGGTATTCGCAACCTATTGGCGACGCTTTTAAGCAAAGTGTGCAAGAATGTTGAAATTGAGCCTTATCTTTAACCTCTAAACAATGAAAGGTTTAATCAGAGAAGTACAGTTACATGTTCAGATGTTAGATTAGACATTAAGGCAGGAGGTTTTTGGTCACGTGGAATCACGGCATTTTTTGATGTTCGAGTCACGCAGGTGAAAAAGTAAGCAAGGCAAGTCAACACCAAGTATCTTCTAAGATGAAGAGAACGAGAAGACGCGGAAGTACCAGCAAAGGATTTTGGATGTGGAAATGGGTTTATTTAGACGACCCCTCGTGCTGGGAAACAGTGGTGGATTGGGAACAGAATGCCAACGTTTCTTGAAGGAACTTGCTTTAAAAATCTCAACGAAAAATGATGAGCTGTACGGAACAACTATTGTATGAACTGGTTAAGAACCTTGATGTTAACTGTTAGAGGATCAAGGACGCCTTTTAGAAAAGACAACGATTTTAATTTATTGATGACTGTACTTTAAATTTTAGAAATATATTATGTTACTTAGTATTAATTTTATTAGTAGTCATCGTTACGATTTTTTTATCTTAGCATCATAAAATTTTTTTTGTCTTGAAGTTTTACCTATTATAGTACAAAAATGTTTTAAACCACTGTTAATTTTTTTTCTTTTTTTTAATGTACATATTTCTATATTATATCAGCCCCCACTTTTTAACATGCTCCGCGGTCCCTGTAATTATTGAAATCTTTCCTATTCTCAGAATGAATATAAAAACCCAGCTTAAGACTCTCACTGATAGAGACATCTAAAAACCAATGACAAAGATATTTTTTATAAAATTTATTTACTGACGTTTCGTCATCTTTCCTATTCTATTAATGTGTTGGTATAGGTATCGAAAGAAACAGCCAGTATCGGTCTAGTATTGTAGTAATCAAGTAGTTGGTATCGGTAACGAAATACAAATCTTGGTATCGCCGAGCATCTATCGTCCATCGCGATAAATATGGAGCTAATAGGCGGCCCTTAGTCAGCCCTGCCCCATGGGCTGCCCTGCCGTACGGCCGCCTCGCGGTGCCCGCGCGAGGCCCTGGCGAGGACATGTCTCAATTTATAGCCTTCAATACAAAGGTGAGTGGTCAGCGGAAAATGCAAAAGAGAAGAAGTAATCAATGTCAATGGCTGATACGATAGGAGAGTTTATGCTGATTTAACGGCATAAAGATGTCTTCAGCTAAAAAGAAGCCGAATTTGAAACTTACAAAGAAAAAGTTTAAGGCTAAGAGCCAAAAAGTAAAGCTTTTCCGATCAGATGATCCTTTATTTAGTGTGTTTATGTGGGGCCTAAATCATACGGTGAGTGCTTGCTTGAATACTGCATTGGTATCGATGTATTTTAAATAAATATTGGGTAAATATCGGACTGATTTTTGTAGATTAATGAGCTTGCTCCAGTTCAAGTTCCTGCTATGCTGTTACCTGATGATTTTAAGGCATATTCCAAGATTCGAGTGGATAATTATTTTTTTAACAGGTATACGCGCTTAAAGCTTGGTTTAGCATTACTTTTAGGTGTTGTCAAACTCAAAGTCTGGTTTGTATAAGAACTTTTTACAACGGCAAACTTTTGCTTATTTGCCTATGATAACACAGCGACAATAGGCAAGCTTGCCTTGTTTCTCGACTGTGATTTTGTCGTGAATCGAGTACAAACACAAAACAACGAAATATGTTTGAAATTACAGTCATACCTAATTCGATTTAAAATTACCAGGTGGTAACAGCCATACAAGTCATTTTCGAATTTCGACGTTCAAGTAATTCTTAAAACAATATCATTGTTTATTATGTACCAGATCCGTGTACACCTGTATACGTAATACGTCGTTGATATTTTTAATGAATTTTGTGTTAATATACCCAGTAATCAGTATATTTCATTCCGTACATGTAGTACTGTATGTTTTCACACGTGTTGTGTATACATTGTGATTGTTTACGGCTTCGTGTCAATATTGTTGTATAATATCTAGGTCTTGAATTCAAGATACCCCAATATCATACAATACCATCCAAGATATAAACCATCCAAGATATAAACCAATGTCCTAGTCCTTATAATAGTGGTTAAAAAAAAATTATTTTGTTTGTTTTTCTTTGATAAGAAGGTGTATACCGGTACATAAACTCCGGTTGAAGTTGTAGTTATGCTTGTCGTTTTTCTTAATTCAATTACACATTCAAATGATGACAACACTACAGATATGATAAAGAAACTTTGAATAATTTGGCAGAAAGATTAAAAAGATATTTTTATTCAGATAAAGAGATTAGCATCTTGACTAAAGCCTTTGTGTAAAAGCATTGTCAACTTAATTGTATAACTATTATATACAGGTAGTTTACTAATGTTGGCTATTTCACAACACTGACAATCCATGAAATATTTGTTTTCTTTAAATGTTTTGTTTTCTATTCATAGACATGTTTGCATTATTTGGCATTTTATAATAGGACTTGTCTCCCCGAAACCATGATGTTAGCCAGAGTGAATAAAGACTTACATAGAAAAAATGTTTAAAGTGACTATACCCCCAAAAATTTTATTACAGAATTAGAGTTAGTGTTGTGAGTTTAACTAATGTATAAGCAGTACAAACCAGCCCAAAGCCTGAAAGGTTGGTCCTGCTATGCACATTTCAAATTTTATGGTTCTTGGTGATTAAAATATTACTGGTAGCATAGAAGGACTAAGTTGATAAATGATAATTGATATACAACATCGTATTATAACTTCCTATAATTTCTATCCTGCATTTGCATGTTTGTCAATTTAGTTATATCCAAAATTCCCAAAACAATGGTTGTGCTATAGAGAATTAACTGATGGTCATTTTTTTATCACATAGAGAGAAGTTTCCTTCCCATTTTAAGTTTAAGGAGTATTGTCCACTTGTATTCAGAAAGTTAAGAGAGCAATTTGGAATTGATGATCAAGTTTATGGGGTATGCAAGTATTTATTAATTTTAGGAAAGTGTTGAGTAGAATGTTATTGAAACATACTTCATACAGTAGCATCTTAATTGCATAGCAGTACAAGTTGTTTGGTAATTTTTTTTTAGTGATACAAGTATTTCAACTCAATAATTGTTGAATCTGATTAGGACACTAGTAAATTAGTATCAGTTTTATGTTCAGCTGTCCAGTATTTTGAACAAGGTGGAAATCATTCCAGATTTTGGTGGACAAGGTGGAAAATACTATGTCTGCTCAGATAAAGTTTCTGACACCTATAAAAAAATAGATGCCCAAGACTCACCCTTGATAAGCAGTGAAGATTACTGAATACCCTACCACATTTGGGCTTCTATTTACATGTATAAATAAACGCAACAATCACTTCAAAATAGTTTAGATGTGAAATTCAAAGGTGAGAATATAAGATACAATATTTTAGTATGGTTGAATATTTAAATGGGGATTTTGAAGAACAAGCCAATCCTATCAGGCCAAATTAGAGTAAATTGATAATGTTTACAGGAGATTAGAAACCAGCATACAGTAGCCAGCCAGTAGTTTCAAATAATAAAAGTACAGGACAAATACCGTATAGGTAAGCATGTTGTAAAATCCAAGATATGGATCAATAGACAATATGGTATTATATGACCATATACTGTAGGTACCAGTAAGCATGCCCAGGAAGAAATCTTATTTAGGATCCTACTTAAGATCTTAAGTAAGATCTTAAGTAGGATCATCTTATGAATTATTACTTAACCCTTTAAAGCTCAGTGTCATATATATATGCCATCAGCAAAACAAAAGAACAAAGGAGAGAACAAAGAAAGAA
>JAOBAZ010174320.1:0-10497 GCA_026546875.1 Pteroeides caledonicum | reverse complement strand
TATGAAATTAATATTTAATAAATTCGTGTCAAAAATTTTTATTGTAATTTATGCAATAATTTCCTTCAAACTTTTATTATATTTCACAATTATCTTATGTCCTGTTTTATTTTTATGTCGAGTAATTTACGATTTATTTGAACCTCTCTTCCAGATATCTAATCTGGCATTATCACACATCATAAATCGTGCCTTCTTCTTCAACTTTTCATTATTAATATTTTTCCAAAACTCTAAAACAAGCTTTTTCAGTAACGATGATCTTATGGTACGCTCCCTAATAAAAATCAAACAGAAAAAACTAAACAAATAAAGTTGGCAAGGTAAGAATTATATCTGAGATTATTCATTATTTGTTTGCGTTTCTGTGTTGGCACACAGAAAACAGCGCCTCTGTTTTATATAGAGATAAACTAGGTACACATATCTTTCTTTTTGTCGAATGGAACTGAACATTAATCTTGTATACAAAGCTATTTCTTGCGCTATAGTAGGCAAGGGAGGGCTGGGACAGGTATAGCCAATCCATTTATAAGATCTTATGACCACTTACATGTGTAACTACTATACAGTGCAACTCCAGTACCGTTTTATCTACCTTGGGCAATGTCGCGACAGGAAATATTTAAGATTTAAATCACGCTTGGTATTTTACTTGGTTTGACAAAACATGAACATAAATCATTTTTGGCAAATTACATGTATGCATTCAACATGAATAAAAGGAACTACGAGAACTATAATGCTGGGTTTGATCGTCTTTTCCGGCTCCTAGTTGTTATGTCTCCAACATGGCTGAACACTCTCCGGTACTTCCTTCACTTTTATGTTCTTTAATTTTTCACTTATAATGGAGTTGGTTTCGTATGGTAAGAACTATAATTTTCCTTTAGTGTTTGACAGGCTTCCACAGTAGTCCTAAGTCAAGCTTAATACCCTTTGATAACATTTTAATGTCTGTTATATTATTACAAATAGGATAATGTATTTATTGTTAAGGTAACAATTGTGTTTTTATATGCTCTAAAAACTTTCATTAATGTAGAATGCTATCTAATGTCATTGTATAATAGTTGTTTTCTTTAGCCGTTCTGTTAATATGGTTGTGGTTTTATATCGTGAACTTTTAGTTAGCTACATAGAATTTAGGATCATTGTTTCGTTTGGGGTATATCCCGCTTATACCACCAAAGTTGCTCATATTTTAGATGTATGATTCTTGTACAGTAGGCTAGTTACACGATTTATTTATGTTACAGCCGTACAGTTTATCCCGTCGAATAGCTGGCTATATTGCCTTTGTTAACAATAATCAATTCAATCCAATACGGTTCATGTGGTGGTCCGTATTTACGCAATTTAATTGTTCTAACTTTACAATAACCACGCACAGTGTATAATGGACTAGGTCGTTTTCGTGATCAGCACTACAAACCTTGCAATGATTTTCGAGAGTTAATATTGTGATTTTTGTACAGTGATAAAGACATGATTACCAGTTGTTAAGCCTTGGGATAAAAGAGTGATGTTGAATTGTTTGATTTGATCTTAACAAATTTACCATAATTTATCGCTTTGCTTTTGCTGTTGTTCAATTAAGCTAAACACTATAACTTTGTAGGTAAACTTGTGTATTTTCTGTAACCTATGTATTTATATGCTTTAACTGTTCTTGCGTGTGTAAGCGAGTTTAAAGTTATCGATAAATGCATGCATAAAATGCGTGTGTAGCTACTATAAGTTCTATTGGCGATATACTAGCTAGTTTTTCGAGAGTTAATATTGTGATTTTTGTACAGTGATAAAGACATGATTACCAGTTGTTAAGCCTTGGGATAAAAGAGTGATGTTGAATTGTTTGATTTGATCTTAACACATTTACAATAATTTATCGCTTTGCTTTTGCTTGTTGTTCAATTAAGCTAAACACTATAACTTTATAGGTAAACTTGTGTATTTTCTGTAACCTATGTATTTATATGCTTTAAATATTCTTGTGTGTGTAAGCGAGTTTAAAGTTATCGGTAAATGCATGCATAAAATGCGTGTGTAGCTACTATAAGTTCTATTGGCGATATACTAGCTAGTTTTGTCGATTGGAGAGTATTTTAAACGATTTTATGATTTTAAATGAAGTTTTTAGGTAATATATGCGTTAGAATGAAAGTATAGAGTCTATACGTTTTTGGTTTACTCGGATAGTGATTTGGGGAAGGGCAGCATAACTATTTAACATATAAACAATGCCCGTTAGAATAATTTCTAGTTTATGACACAACTTTCAAAACTACGTTTACAATTATACGTTGTTAAATTTTTGCTATTCAAATCACGATTACTAATAAATAATCCATTAGTTTTCAAATCACGATTACTAATGACAGCTAGAGAGCACCAAGACGCCATGTTTGCATTGGCATAGTTTAATATAAATTTATCATACATTTATCACAACTAGATTCGTTCTAAGTAGGTCTTTAGGATTCTGTACTATCTCTGCTATAAGAAATGCATTCTATATCCCTTGCTTTTTACTGATCACATATATTTTATGGTCTTATACTTTGATGACCGAGAAATATAGTTAATTGCTTTGTGTTCACCTGCATTTACAGAGAATTAAAATTAGTTATAACCATGTTTTCACAGTTATAATTATGATTTATATATTTAAATTTTTATAAAGTTGTTATTGTCGTTTTTATTTGTGTACAGTGAGGCATATGGACCAAACCTTAGCCTTGCGTTTGACCACGGTTTGACACATACCCTATACCTATATCATAATCTTTCGATTTGGCTAGCAAGGGCTATTTTTAGGCTAGGTCGCATTTAACTTTAAAGAGAGTTAGACGCAGCGAAATATAAGCTAGTGTTTATAGAAAGTCAAAATTCAGCAAATATCGGGTTCATTAGTTAAATAATATTTGATGGGGTTGACATATCGCCCTTGCGTGCGCATCCGCAACGTTTTGCCAACACATATAGAAAAGGCTGGTTAGTAGCTAAATAGTAACTAAAAATTAGCCAAAGCCGTTTGTTTCGTAACATTCAAGTGTGTAATATGAAATAATATCCACGGTTTTGAACTACATATTTATTTTATTTATATTTACATTTATATCTTGTCACTACGGTATATGCTTTATGGTTTTTGTAGTTGCATTTGGGCACATTTTATGCTTTTATTATAGTGTTCTCAAATGATTTGTTCTATTTTAATTATAGTAATAATTATAATTCTATGATTTTTACCTAATTATTTTGTACTATCTATATTTATTATTTTGTTGTGAATTAACTAACCATGTCCACTAACGCCTAATTGTTAAATTAATTAGGTTTTAAAAGATTTTCCAAACTCATATATGTCAAGTCTTGACCAATATCGTAAAATATTATTTTAGCACATAACTTCTTTGCTTTTTGTATTTCATTTCTTGTAACACAAATTTTAAGAACAGAAATTTTAAGAACAATTTTTGGAACACAAATTTTAAGAGTAACTTCTACCATATCTATCTATTGCGTTGATCAATAATCTAACAGTAGAGTTTAAATGAAACACTAGAAACTGTGAAAAATTAAATTAATTGTGTTGGCAAGAAAGACACCCGGTTATAAAAACGGTCATATATCATGGGGAAGGATAATAAATTAACCATGCTGTACCAAGACCGAGGAAAGGATAGTTGTAGAATAAGATACGTGTAATGTTGGTTATTGTGTTAAGTTACAATGTTAGCAATAAACTGTTGCTCTGGGAGTACGTCACAATTATATTACCTCAGGATAACATTATTGAGTTGTTCTTACAATCTGTTGTGTTATTACGAAGTAAAACCTGTGTACAAACTGTATGCATCACTGAAGCCATGCATAGAACTTGTTTTCCTGACAAAAAAGGTAAGCCGAATACCAGGCGTAAACCCAAAGCCGTTGCTGTAGTTAACACAAGGTCAGGTAAAGAGTTGTCGTGGTTTCTGCACGACGACCTACACCGTTATTGAAACGTTGTTCTTAACCCAGATTTCTTCCCGTTGCATCGTACGATTTTAGGCTTCTGAAACTTTATTTTTATTAATTTAATGTAAATCTGAGCGCGTTGTGCGTATCTGTGTTTGCTTAAGTTTGTTTGTTTGCAAGATATCCGTATATCTGGTTTGGCTGATTGAAATAATCATCTCTTAAGTGAGCTAATATTGCTGGGCTTCAGTGCCATCCGCCGCCAAGTTATATTTAAATAATTGGCACATAAAACGTTTATTTTGCCATCAAGTTCCCCTTTCAAACATGAGGATGTTTGTGACGATTTATTTATCGCAGGGCTTGCCCAAAGAAATGGGCCACTTTTTTTCAATAGACATTATTTTGGGAATTCCCTATATACTCCCTATTCCTTTCACAAGGAACCGCGTCGAAGCGTAGCAGATGGTTCCTTTCAGTGTATCGGGAACTTTTTTCGCTCAGCTACAAAAGCGGAATATCCAGTTACAGACCCATTCGGAACCGGACGTTATCTAGTGAAACTACAAATTTCATCAATACATGCAACACAGTTTTCTTTTTTCGGCACAGATCAACGGCATGCATGTAGACAGCTTGCATTTGTTGTTTATTTTATTGAAAAAGAATTGGGAATAAAACGCAAAAACCGCTTATGGGATAAATTAAACGAATCAATACTTTATTATTACATCACGCAGCCAAGGTTTTCGGTGAGCTGCGCAAAACAAACTCGTTGAGCATGCAACGATATTCAAATCCGTTAAAGTTTTTGTTTAAAAAATCATGGTACTTTTATTACAACGCTGGACAAAAAATTGTCGCGCAGGCACGGTTGATAGTTAAATTATGAAGCTTAAAGTGTAGGAGACTTGAAAACTCAGCAGCCAACAACTCTTGTCACGTGTCCATTCAATGAAGAGTTGCATTGTATGTCTATTTATTGTAGTCTTGGCTTAATAAGCAACAAATTAGGCGATTCTTAAAACAATAGCGAAAATTTTGATGTTTTGGCCAAATATTACGGACACTGAGCTGCCGGGAACAAAAATTGGGCGGGGCTGGCAATTTAAAAAATACGGACATAAAACATAGATATAGGAATTTTAGGTTGCTGACCCATAGGTAGAGGAGGCGTGACCTGTTTGATAAAATCACGATGGCGCGGGAGCAGGCAGTATCTCAAACTACCAAAATAGATTTAGACAACATGCGCTTTCATACAAATGTTTTGTTCGGTTTGGTTTAAATTGAAACACTCGTTGAAAAGATATCAAAATATTTTGCAGTGATCCTTTAACAAGTGTACGTAAACGGCAAAATCTCGCAGTGTTCGATAAACTTGTCGTAAATATGTACGTTTTTAGTAAAATGGTCTTAGAATCATGTCATTTTTTTATTGTTCACAATTGTCCAAATCTGCTTCATGCAGATCGATGGGTAACGTTTCATAAAAATGAAAAAGACTTTTCACTGACGGTCGAGTCATGTACATCCATCATTTACGTACAATGTCAAAGTGTTCCTGCTCTTTTTAATTTAGTTAATGTTTTAAAGTTAGCATTAGTATTGAGTTTGTAATAACATGTTATGTCAGTCTGGTTGATGGAAACTATAGCTATTTCAAATTATATGAGCTCACTTTATTTGCCCTTGACACGAAAACATAATTACTGAAGATAGCGTAAAATATTCAGGAACATTCAAAAATTGCTGTTACGTGACTATATTACGCCAAGCATCGTTTGAATCGTTAAAAATTGTGAAATATGATTTGATAAGAGCCAGACGAAAGATTATAACTTTCTGCTAAATAACAGTATTTTTGAGTGGAATTTGCTAAGAGACAATATTCTGTCATAGTCTGTTTAGGTGTATTCAAATTAGATATTCATTTGTTGAGACAAGCTTCAAGAATAACTAAATCGAAATTGGTCACTTGAGCTTTTGCCTGGTTCAACCGCCATCTTGGATCTTACATGTTGGTCCCATCCACGCTACGGACTCTAGCTAGACTAAGTCCACAATCTGTATCTAATATATCCATGAATACGATCTAAGAGGGTTGCCTGCCAACAATGGCCACTTCATTTTCTGGCCCGGGGTAGAGTGGGGATATACCAGTTTTTGTCATCGTTAAAAAATTTTAACTGTTGGCGAGCAGCATATAACTCAACGGCTTTTATTTTTCGTTGTAAATCCTGGTGCGCATAAAATTGTTAAGCTATCGTCGATGATTGGAGATTATCGCAGACAATTATCTCTGACAATATGCGCCTGTGTTCACCAAAACGTCTTTGGCCTGTCTGCGATTATCTGCAAAGGGTTAAAGTGTTTATGAAACGAAATTTTTGCTTTGTAGTAGCTGTGACGTCACAGTGAAATTTAATAAATGAAATCAATCAAAACTTTGCATGTGGACACATTATATATTTACGAAATTTACCTCTTGTAAGTTTATTTTAACAGATTAAGAATGTTAGGGTAAATCTCCTGAAAACATACGAACTGGCAAACCGTTGCCACCGTAGAGAAAATAAACAATTGTATTTTGCAAGCCGTGGAGCATAGAATCCCACAGTTCAGCATGGCAAACATAAAACCTACATGGTTCTATTACACTTTTTGTGTGTATACATGCAAAGTTTCGAGTGATTTCATTTATTAATCTTAATTTCTCAATATGTAATTTGACGGTGATACTTCACATTGTACTTCACGCTGACGTCAGCTAATGTATTTGAGTACTTAATATCTTGAAAAGGAGAAGAGGTAGGAAAGAGTTACCAGTCATTTACTCAATCACTTCCTGAGTTCTTGCAGGTAAAACCATAATCAGATTAGCAAAAGTTTTGTTTCATAAACACTTTAAACATGGGAAAATCTTCAGTGGAAAGACCAGTTACAGGAAAACTAACAACTGTAACTAAACTAAGCTAATGACTAAATTTAATACTACAATCCTGGCAAATGTTTTGTGGACACGTCACGCTACACCAGCGCTTGGCCGTGCAGATTCGTTTTTCCATCTTGACACCCCCCAGCACAATGTTGTGAGTTTTCCGCATGCATTTCCCAATAGCGACTAGTTCGAGTAACAACATTGGCCAGGGGGGAGGGGGGAAATCATCCCAGGGAGAACAGGAAGGGAATTGACTTGAAATGACCGATTGCGCGCGCTGTCTACGTTTATTTTTGCCAGGATCTTAGATATAATATAACATACACTAATTTCCAAGTTTCCCGTACGCGTGTTAGAGTCTCATTAAGAAGGGGACAAAAAAATCGATTAATTTTAACTACCTTCATGAATTAGCTTTACGTCCCAAGTGGTGTTGTGTGTTCAATTACCATGCCCCACTATAGCAAAAATACGTTTTAAATTCAGTTAGTTCGTGGTTTCGGCACACTTTATTTCAGTATTCCTTAATTAATAAATATCTTGTACATCAGTACAGACGTATGCTTTTTCTATGCACTAATAGATTGTCCCAGCGCAGCGTCTTCAAGAGAGCTGGAACCTGCCATGGTAACTGGATTTCGTAATTATTCTAACTGCCATATTTTGTAGTTTTTCCATTTTCTTCCCACAATATTGTGTTAAATTAATTTCAAACAGGATTGCAATAATCAAAATGAAGTTGAATTATTGCATTCTTTTCCATTTTAATTGATATATAGGGTCGTATCCGTTTAAAGGCACCGATTGCCGAGGAAAATTGTTTACATTTCGTATCAATGAGGGTTGACCCTCATTGAAAATTAAAATCAATGAAAATTAAAACGCTTTAAAAACTAATCTGTAGCATTTAATCGAACTGTTGTTAAGAGTGATGATATTCTGATACCGGATGAAAAAAAACAATAGGAGATGGATATAAAAATGTAGGAGTGCTAGAGACAGATGATTTTAAACATACTACATGAAAGAAGTATTTTTAAAAGAATACTCAAGACAGATTAGGAAAATCTTAAAATCAAAGTTAGATGGTAGCAGCGGCGAAGCTAACCAGCAAGGTTGGTCATGCTATGTAAATTTCAAAGCATTATCATTATTAATTTCTTTACGGTACTTGAACATGGAAATATTTGCATAGCATGACTAAATTGTCGGACTGGCTACGCCACTGAATGGTAGAAATGTGGTAAATGCAATCAACTCAAGAGCAGTTTCGAAATCGATCGCAATCAATTCTAGAGCTGAGAAAATTGAATCGAAGAGACAGAAATAAACTGTTTACAAACAACAAAGCTTTACATCTACCAGCGGACGTGGCTAGACTTTATATGAAAAGAGGAGTGGGAGGGCGTAAATTACTGTGTATAAAGACTGTATTAACATCGAAGTAAGCAATTTATTTGGGTACACTGGACAGAGCAAAGAAAAAGACATTTGTATCAGATAAAATTATCCTGGACCAAGGGTTGACAAAATTAGGAGATGCTGAGGGGATAATGTTAAAATACAAGGTATTACACGTCAATTCCAAATGGCTAATGGGAATAGTTAAAGAAAAGCATACTGAAGAAAGAGCAGAAGGACTTCTCACTGCCACACAAGGTCAAGCAATACGGAAGTATCAAAAACAAGATCGACATAAAGGATGTGTTCTTAATGTGCCGATTGTGTGGTGAATGAAAAGAAACAGTAAGTCACAAAATAGCTGAATGCAAGAAATTGGCTCCAGAGAGTACAAAACCCAATGATAAGGTTGAGCAGTTGATACACTGGAAGTCCTGTAAGAAGTTTAGCATCCCTTGCAAGACAAGTGGTATGATTATGTTCCAGAAAGAGTAATAAAAAACCATCATGCGAAGACACTATGGGACTTCCGAATCCAAACAGACCAAAAAAATACCGTTACTCCTTTCGATCAGAAAGTTCCTGTCTTGATGTCTAATCTTGCCTTATCGGTTAAAACAGCAACTCTTAAGAGTGTAGTCGCTCTTTGTCGTGGGGTTAAAGCCATGACTCGACAGATTGGTGTAATCAATTTTGATGAATAATGATAATAAGTTACTAACGCCATCATTCCTCTGCTCTAAAGCACCCTCTTTTTACACGCAATGGCATGACCAACATTAAATTTGTCCCCCGTCCAACACACTGGCTTAGTGAATCAATTAGAGAAGTCATGCCGTACATGCTATCTTTGAATTACTGGTTATTCAGAGAGTGACCTTTATGTACGAAAAACACTGTATGGAGCCGTAAACTTAGATGCCTTACATGCAACTTATCGTAGTCTTTTGGTTTATTGACCAATCATAACAAATCTGGAAAAAATGCAGTCAATATTCTCTAATTGCTCGCGCCCTTTTAGTAACTGACAATAACGTCTAATTTGCTTCGTGGTTCTCTGGTCTGAATTAATAGCGAGCTCTGATTTGGAACTGATTTGGCGTGAGAACCTGTTATAGACGCGAAGCCAGCCAATTGCCGTCCGTTCACTCTAACATCCGCCATGCCCAGTTCCACTTGAGCCGTTCTCAACGAAACAAGTTGACGCACCGCTTTGGGCAAAATGGCTGGGAGGAACAAACTTTGACTTGCAACTTTTGTAAAGATATGTAAGAAGAGTTGGACTGACTTTTTTCTATTTTAGAAAGCGTTTTATGTACCCTGCCCATCCAAGAACGTTCTCATCATAATACTGATACTTACATTCTTGGGATCCTATAACACTTCTAAATGACCCTATTCCTCTGTTGTAGCTTATTTGTCTCGTCAAAAAAGTGCCTCTGACATTACGATCAGACAACTCTTCAATCCGTTCACACGATAACCAACTTCTCTTTTTCTAGACGCAAATGCGTGTACCATTGTTGCTCCCATCTCATCCACAGTTATTTGCAACCTACACTATTTTAACACTTGTGTGGAACTTCTGGGAGGCCCAAGTTTCAATTCACGTTTTGACTGAATATCAGGGTATAGCTAATTTACCCTGATACTATAAAATAAATAAAAGCAGATCGGATAAAATACCAAATTATTACAAAGAGCTTTTTAAATGTAAAGACCAAGGGCTAAGTTAAAACAACTTAGACGTGATCGAATCTGCTTGAGTTTTTTAAGCTAGCAAGTTCCTGATGAACAACATCTTGTGAACGAGACTCAAATTACTTTTTGCATTTTCGAAGGGCGGAGAATCTTGTTTCCAAATTGTCCGTACCATGCCCGTGACCTTTTACATGCTTTGCAATATTTGCTATCTTGTGCTCGTCGATATACGTTGGTAAAGGTGACGTCATGCATACCGCAAATTTTTGATGCTTTGATTTCCTCGCATTCTTTCCTGAAGCTTCGAGAAAGAATGCGCAGAAACTCGTGTAATATGTACAAGGTTGAAGTACCCAAAAGCGTTGGTAGACTCGATTGTATTAAAGTTTGAGATAATAATAATAATAATAATAATAATGATAATAATAATTAAAATAAAAAAGTGTTAATAATAGTAATAGTAATAACTATAATAATAACAATAATAA
>JAOBAZ010174209.1:0-10497 GCA_026546875.1 Pteroeides caledonicum | reverse complement strand
AAGAAAGTGTAAACGTTTTGTACAATTTGTAAAATTAGAATGGCTATTTATAAAAGATTAATTGCCTGATTAATTGACTCTTTAATTAATTGACTATACACGCGAAACGGCTAGCTATTACTACACGTGCATATTTTTGTCTGGTCAATTTGAACAGGAGTTCTCAAAACCTAAGCCAAATTTGAAAAATAAATTAAGTTGTTGTTCAGTTTCAAGTTAATATCAAAGTAAAAGAGCAACGCTTGTAAGCATTCAGCACAGCAATTCAAAGGCCGAAGATGAAACCGTGGGACCTCGCATGTTGTCGTTGGTACTAATCGAAGACGGCGGATAAATTCACTTTTTTCAAAATTATTTTAGACCCAACGTTTCTTTCTGGAACTTTACTTGGTGTACTTCGACTATTTTTAAATAGAAATGACTTGAAATGCAAATGATAAATATACAAAAGCCACCGTTTCAGTGTTGTCCACACGTGCAACTGACCGGCTGGAACCGGTTCGGTTCACTTTAACTTCGTTAAATATCTCACAAAATTCTGCAAAAAAAACAAGAATTAAAGGCTGACGAACATTCACAGGCTGTTAAGCGACCTAAGTTGTTCATATTTATCAAGAAGAAGGACGAAAAATATGAAAGAAACTCGAATACACATCGACTTGAGTTGTCGCGACTTCGAGGCGAACGTCCCATGGGCGACACTATAAAATTCAAACAACACAAACGTTTACTGTAAATTCGACATTAAAAATTATAAGTACATACCTAACAAAGTCTTCTCCAGCATCTACCTTCGTTCCCGATCGCCTTTGGTAAGGAAAGAAAGAAAGAGCTTCAAGCAGCAGCTCTAAATCTGAATACTTCACTTGTCGCCCACATGTCCCAAGCTAAAATTTGGCTTGCCTTGCAAGACTATTTCGCAAATGTGGCGCGCTTTGCCTGTCGGCATCTGATTGGCTGAGGAACAAACTATGTAACTTATGATTGGTTGTTACTGTGAGGCAAAGTCCCTGGGGAAAAAGTTTATTTTTTAACCAATGAAATTGGAAAAACAAAGTTTTGTTTGATCTTCAAGAAGAAAGAAGCTCATCTTCACTAAATTTGATTCTTTCTCGCAGGGATAAGGAAATAACAACCCTTAAATCCATCTTTTTCGTGAAAATTGGTTCGATAATATGAAGATCAACTCCAGGCCTACTGACTCAAGCGATTAAAAGTGGCAGTATTGCTCTGAGGAAATTGTTATTTCAAATTTTATTGAAAACTTTCAACAAACACAAATAATATTATTATTATCCCCAAGATCATGTGTCGGACTCTCTGCGGGTTGTATATACACGGCGGGTATTGAAAAGTTATAAAAACGAAAACATCGATAACGCGTGTTCTGATAAACTTTATATCAAGAAACACTTAGAAACGTTATTCGCCATGCAATAAGTTAACAGACGAGGTTATAAGGCGGTGGTTAATGTTGAGTGTGGGGGGCTTAGAAGTTTGCGTTGATGCGGTTTTGATGTATTATGGGTGCGGTTTTGCGGAAATATTGTCATGTCTTAAAACAATCAGTGTTGCGGCTTTAAAAGACGAAGCAGTGACGTGTTTGGTGGATTCTAAGCAAATACTACGGCATTACGGCTTACCCACTCACCTTACCCCCCCCCCCTTGAATGGTTTACGATTTACTACGTTTAAACAAGACGCCTGCTAGGCGTAGGTTGCGTAGTGTGATCTTAGGTCTCGTTGACTGACTATAGTATAGAAGTGTTGGAGTCTCAGTAACAATTACCAGCGACTTTAATTCAGTTACCAAATGATTACCAGGGTCACCTTTATTCAAGCTCATGAATTCAGCTTCACTTTTAGATGAACACATCGCATGAATCATGGTCTTTATTAATACGAAGTGGCTATGTTTACGTGACCGTAAACGGACATCGCCAGACTATATTTACGGCATTTTCGCTATTTGTAATAATAATTATTAATCATAATCCTAACCCTAAACCTAACAATAAAATGCGAATTAGCCTTAAAAAGAATTTTGAAAGTTAAACTGGGGGGGGATGAAAAAAATAATAAAAATCAAGGGAAAAAATGAAGTTCCATAAAAACTTGAAAATCTGTATGTAAAGACACTAACCTAGACTTAATCCCTAATCCCAAATCATTTGAAACTGTTCTTAGGCGCAAATACTCTAACCTAATTGACGTTTACGATGTTGAACGTCCTTTACGTGGTCGCTGGTCCATGACTGTTCTTGTCACAGGGGGTGAAATTTAAAATTTATAATTATCAATATTTATTTCGACATAGGTAGTTTTGTTGCTTTGTTTTATTTTTATATACAATTTTTTTTTCTATTTTAGTTCTTGGCTGGTACCATGCATGGTTCTTTTTTAGTCCCGTTCCGTACCTTGCCATTTAGGGTCTGTTTTGGACTTATTGTAGTTTGTGTTGATTTATTTTAAAGTTTGTTATTTTGTATAACCGCGAAAGGACTGGGATAGACTCGGGTCTAGGATCGGAAGGAAAAATACGTAGGAAAAACGTTGTATGGGGTTTTTTTATAAAATGAGAATGTTGTGTTCTGTTATCTCAATAAAAACATGAAAATAACCTTGATGTTTTGACATTACATGCCGTCTATAACAAGCTGGTCCTTCGCCGAGCCGGATAAGAAAGAAAATGCCTGAAGTAAGCGAAATTGACAAGTGTAGAGCGAAAAGAAAGGTCACCAAAGCCAGTGTGACAAGAATATAAATCGTGTCAGAGAACTGATCTCTAGCGATGGAAGTGCTTCGAAAGTGCGACAGCTTTCCAAAGGTATAGAAGAAAGTCGTACAAGAGCGCGCGAATATACAAAAGAATTGGAAGACCTTGATCTAGCGTCAATTGAGACTGATGGTCAACGAGGTCTTGGGAGACATTGCTGAATATTTGTTAGAGTCTGAGAGTCCATTATTGGCAAACCAACAGCCTAGTACTAGCCAACCAACAGCTTTGAATCATGATGAAGGTACTGAAACTATAAACAACTCAATGACAGGAAAAACAACTGGTCTGAAAGGTGTTGAAATACCATCATTAGATGGAAAACCAGATAAGTGGCCATACTTTTGGGGAATATTTAGTTTTCTTGTCCATAATAATGATAAACTGACACCAGCAATTAAACTAGCCCATCTAAGCAATTGTTTAACAGAAAAGGTACGTGAAGTTATTGCATGCCTGACCGGGGAGCCTGGGGACTATGACAGGGCTGTAGAGCAACTCACTGATAGATATGGGGATCCCGGGGAAATTGTAGATGCCCATTTCCGTAGAGTAAGTTCTTGGCCCAATGTTAAAGATAAAAATCGTGAAGAATTATCACAGGCACACACCAGTACACCCAGTGAGAGGGTTGCCCTGAAAACTGTATCTGTCCCATTTGTAGATGATTCTGGAAAGGTAGTATATGGTTTGGTACTTTTAAACTCTGGAAGTGGGACCACACTTGTACGAGCAGGTTTCACCAGTCAGTTAGGCATTGAAGGCCCAAAGAAAAGCCTTACTGTGGAAGCAGTAGGGGGGGTACGCACCACAGTAAAATCACAACATGTACACTTACCATTTGCACCACATATTACAAAGGAAAGAATTACAGGGTGGAACATTAGTAATATTTGTGCCCCAGTCTCTCATGTTGACTGGCCCCAGATTACACATAAGTATGCCCACCTAAGTGATGTCCCAATAGAGCCATTAAATAGGGGCACGGTTGATGTCCTGTTAGGATTGGATGCAGCTGCATTAATGGCACCCCTGCAGGTTAGACGTGGGAGGTATTCAGAGCCATATGCAGAGCTGACCCTCTTGGGGTGGGTAATTGCTGGCCCAGTCCCCACTCTCAATGGTCAGGCGAAGCGTGTCCTGCGTGTCCATATATCTAAGGGTAAGGATGACGCTAACCGAGAGTTGCGGAAGCTCTGGGAGATCGACAGTTTTGGTGTTCGAGCAGAGATTGAACCTAGGCGAACAGACCTAGTTTACCCAACAACTATGAGACTGCCCTTAAAAGGCTAGAATCGGTTGAACGACGCCTCTTGAAAGATCCGATGTTAACTGAGGGATACTTAAAAGCGATAAATGCATATGTTGAAAAGGGGTTTGCACGCAAGTTATCGGAAGAAGAACGTATAGTGGACGGTGACCAGTGGTTCCTACCCCATCACCCGGTTGTCTCTCCACACAAACCTTTACCGAGAATAGTCTTTGATTCCGCAGCTAAGAGTGGAAATGTCTGCCTCAACGATTGTCTTGAAGCCGGACCCAGTCTCCACAACGATCTACCTGGCATACTGATGAGATTCCGTGAGAAACCTGTTGCCCTTACTGGTGACGTTTCTGATATGTTCTGTCATGTGCGATTAGAACCGAAGGACTGTAAATACCATCGTCATTTGTAGCGCGGATTGGATGTGTCAAAACCACCTGATGTGTACGAGATGAACTGTCTGGTGTTCGGAGACAAGTGTTCACCTTGCGAAGCGAATTACGCAGTGATTCGTATCACCGAAGATAACAAGGAGGAATGGCCCGTAGCAGCAGCAGTAGTCAATCGTGATATATTTGTTAACGATTTGTACACGTCGTGTGACGATGATGACGAAGCAATGACGTTGAGAAAGGATGTGACAAATTTAATGGCTAAAGGTGGATTCCCGATGCGCAAGTGGCTCTCGTCATCACGAAAGGTCCTAGAAACAATACCCGAAGTAGAGAGGGCCGTCTCAAATGATTACATGGACAGTGGAAAACTTCCGTCAGGCCGCGCGTTGGGAGTGAAATGGGATGCAAACTCTGACAACCTCGGATTTGCATTGGCTCACATCGATCGTCCGAAGGCACAAAATACGAAACGAGGGATTCTGAAAAAATTGGCTGCATTGTACGACCCTTTGGGCTGAGCTAGTCCCTACGTTGTCCGTGCCAAGATTCTACTGCAACGCACCTAGTCGCGGGGGCTCCAGTGGGATGAACAACTCCCACAGGACTTAGCAATCGAATGGCAGAAGTGGGAGGAAGAGATGACCAGGCTCAAGGCTTTCTCGGTCCCACGCTATATCTATCGTAACCCTTCGAAGAGTTGGTCTAAGATTCTCGTAGTCTTTTGTGATGCTTCAGAAGTAGCATACGCCGCTGCTGCTTACGTATGTGCAAAGTCAGCGGATGGAGACTATGTTTGTCATCTGATCATGTCGAAAACTCGTCTGATGCCACTCAAACCAATCTCTATTCCGCGTGGGGAACTGATGGCCTGTCAGCTTGCCGTCCGACTGGTGAAATTTGTTTGTGAGCAACTGGGACTTAACCGGAGTCAAACCAAGTACCTGTTTGATTCTACAACTGCGTTATGGTGGATCAAGGGTGAGCCAAGGAAATTCCGTCCATTTGTTGCCAATCGAGTGGCAGAGATCCTGTTGGAGAGTGACCCAATTCAGTGGTATCACGTTCGCACAAAACTGAATATCGCTGACATTGCGAGCAGAGGAACATCTGTGGTTGATATCTCTGCGGATTCAATTTGGATTCAAGGACCAGAGTTCTTAAAGTCTCCGTTTTCTGAGTGGCCTGTCAATCAAGTTTCAGTTGATATTCCAGAATCAAGTCAACTGGAGATGAAGAAATCGGTTTTGAAGGCAAAGGTTGTCCCAGCGAGACCAGCTATTGATCCTGCTGCGTATTCTAGCTAGATTAAACTTACCCGAATGACTGCCTGGATATTTCGCATGTGTAACAATCTGCGCAATAAAGAGAAACGACTCTGGACGAACTCAACAATGCTAACTTGTACTTGATCAAATGGACGCAGAGCGATCGCTTCAGAGACGAAATTGAGGCGTTAAAGAAAGGCCGTTCCGTTCTGCGGGATAGTCGTATCTCCAGTTTGGATCCGCAACTTGTGGACGGTGTTTCACGTGTGGGCGGTAGGATCGAAAGGGCGGAAATTCCGAAGGAGTCTAAGCATCCAATCATATTGGATCACGGACATGACATCACGCAGTTGATCGTTATTCATTACCATCGAAAGCTTATCCACGCAGGTGTTGAACATGTGTTTAACCATATACGGGAGAAATATTGGATTTTGCATGGCCGAGCTGAAGTCGAGAATTGTACAGTTAAGTGCCCATTATGTGTTCGTCGTCGTGTTAAACCTATGACACAGAAAATGGCAAATCTAACCGAGTCTACCTCTCGCAGGCGCAAGTGTTCCTTTTCAACACGTTGGTATTGATTATGCCGGACCGTTTGAGACTCGAGTTGGACGCAATCGAAAGGAGAAACGCTATATTTGCTTATTTACCTGTCTACATATGCGTGCAGTACATCTCGATGTCGCACATAGTCTAGACACCGACTCATGCATAATGGCTTTGCGACGATTCCAAGCTCGTAGAGGAGTTCCTGTTCTGGTGATGAGTGATAACGGAACGAACTTTGTAGGCGCCGAAAGAGAGTTACGTGAGGCGTTGGAAACCCTCGGTTGGAGAAGATATCAAATGAGCTAACTGCACGTGGAATACGTTGGATCTTTAACCCATCTGCTGCGCCGTGGTTCGGAGGTGCCTGGGAAGCGTTGGTAAAGTCTGTCAAACGAGCGTTGAAAGCCATGTTGGGGAATGTTCTCACGGTAGATGAGGTTTTTGTTACGGTCATTGCCGAGGTGGAATCGATGCTGAATTCTCGTCCCCTTATCTATGGTGGAAGCAGTGACTCACCAACAGATCTCAGTGTAATTACACCAAACCACTTTCTACATGGTCGTGTAACTTCGAACGTGTCTCCCGGCGAGTTTGACCAACGAGACATGTCGTTACGTCGGAGATGGCGTCATAGCCAGTTTCTAGCAGATCAATTGTGGCGTCGATGGTCCATTGAATACCTTCCGCAGTTAATGAAACGCAGTAAATGGAATCTCGCGCACAGAAATCTCCGTCGCGGTGATCTGGTTTTGATCGTGGAGAAAGATGTACCTCGTTCTCAATGGCGACTTGGAATAGTGATAGCACCAATAGCAAGTGAGGACGGATTGATTAGATCCGCAGATATTGCAACTAAAACAGGGACATTGACTCGCCCTGTAAAACGTTTAGCATTATTGGAAGCCTATGAAGAGTGACGTTCCCCCCGTTCACGTCACGGGTGGGGGTGCTTTGGACTTATTGTAGTTTGTGTTGATTTATTTTAAAGTTTTGTTATTTTGTATAACCGCGAACGGACTGGGATAGCCTCGGGTCCAGGATCGGAAGGGAAAATACGTAGGAAAAACGTTGTATGTTTTTGGATAAAATGAGAATGTTGTGTTATGTTATCTCAATAAAAACATGAAAATAACCCTTGATGTTTTGACATTACATGTCGTCTATAACAGACACTTTTACCCACATCCGAGGTAAATGCATTAGAGACCTAAAAAAAAATAAAAATCACTACTTTACACTTGTCAAACACATGTGGCGCACTCAGAAACTCCATGTTCTGGCCAATAAGCACGCCGAACTGACTGGTCCTAGGCAGTAAACTGCATATTTTTTCATAAAAATACGATGGCGCTTAGTACCATTTAGTGGCGCTTCTGTAGGGATCACTATTCTGTGGTTGGGAGCCGTGATTTGAATTTCCTAAGATTTTAGCTGCCGCTTGTACTACGATCCTTCCTTCTTGCACATTAATTAACCAATTAAATTTCTTGTTTACAAATACTTAAAAAACGAGAAGCATAAAATTGTATTTTATGGATATCGCAACAAATTTGTCTTGCTTAAAATTAACTGTATTCATATGGACATTGATCAATGTTTGCAATGCAGCAGAAAAGCAACGACATCAAAATAAGATTTCTTTTAGTTTCCGGTTGTACGCTCCCTTTGTAAGACCTGGTTTTTACTAGCAACATAAGCATAAGCATAAGCACAAGCTAAAACAAAGAAATGCAGTGATGTGCGCGACATAAGCGTCGACAACAGCACAAACATAAGCACAAGCTTAAGCTAAGGTAGAACAAAAGCAAATTCAATAAAATTTTTTTCTTTTTTGTCTTTGAAATCCCCAAGCACACTTTTTTGTCTTTGAAATCCCCCTTTTATAAGCATAAACTTTGTTTTCTTGCTTATGCTTATAAAAGTCGCTAGTAAAAACCAGGTTTAAAACAGCGCTCGCTTAACATTTAAGAATTCAATGTATGAGATCCTTTTGATGCATGGAAATAAGTTATGGTTAATGTTTTAGCCCAATTGTGTTGACCTTTATGGAAACAATTTCAGAATTATAAAACACAATTTAATCACCTCGTCAACGTATGGCATCTTATCAACATGATTCCAGTGCTTAAAATATTTGTTTTAACTTTTTACGTTAGCATAGTTACTTATTCCCATACATCAAAACGATCTCACACCTCAATGAATCCCGGCAAGCGCACCAGGTGAAGAGCCCCTAAGGCCCAAACGTTTTTCTTTTGTTCTTTGTTTACCTTTTGTTTTTGCTTTTGTTATTCTTTTGTTTTTCCTTAAAATTCAATAGAACTCATCTGTTATTGTCCAGGTTTATACAAAAATGTTGTCCTTATTCGTCACTGAGTATTGTCTTGGAACGTAAACAACCAATAAGAATAGTTTGACGTATTCACTCACGTGTAAGATTAAACAATAAAACTTTACTAAAGTACTGCTATTAGTCAATCGTCCCAAAATGGAATGAACATGTGACGACTAAGGAACCCAAACATGTATAAACGTTGACCAACATAGATAATGAGTTGAATTTGAATCTTAACGTAACTCCCAAGCCATGTTCTGAAAAGGAAATGACCATTATACCACCAGCACTCTCCATAAAAAAATACAAACCGATGCCAAATATCAGCCATATATTTCAAAGATATAGAATATATGAAGATAATTTATCTTTTTATCAGAAATATATGATTGATAACACCCAAAATTAGATTCTTTAAAAAGGAGTCGTTTGAGGTAAAATTATGCATATCAGAGTAACAGAATAAACAAGACAGCTCAGAGGTACGAAGGGGTTGTTAAATGGTTCAAGCATTTTTTGAAAATTGTTCATACACTGTTTATACAGGCAGTAATTACGGGTCACTCTTATATACCTCAAGTTAATATCCCTGTCTTTACTATTCTTTGTCGAACGTTTTTAATGAGTACTTTACACGCAGACAGTTCATATTTGGTTGTTGCCTACACTATTTTGACATTGTTAGGTTTACTACCACCACAAGAATGCAATTGTAACTTTATAAAGTTTTTTTTTATGTAAACAGTCGTTGTACCTGGAAAGGGCTGTGAAATGGTTGACAAAGAGTTGGGTCAGTTTTAAAAAGTTTAACTGTACTTTTTTCCTGGTAAATATTCAGAAATTACAAAGTCCGATTACTTGCCCAATCTGACAAATTTCATTCAAACTTTTTCTAGTGCACTTGTAAATAAAGTAAACAAAGCAGCAGGGAAACAAGCAACATTGTTGCGGAAACCTACTTTTAAGTAACAAAAAAATTCGCAAATTTTGTTTGAAAACATTTTTAATATAAGTACTAGTCTGAGCACTTTTAGCTGTTTTTGTTACCGCCTAGGGAAACAGTTTACCACATATTCTATGATACAATTTTAAATCAACAATGTTTTCTTGGTCTGCTTTGGGCTTTATAACCCTATATATAAAAGACCCATATATTTTAATACAGCATAATTAAAAAAAAACAGATAAGGGAACCAGTAGTCCCAGCACATTTTCCATTCTTAGGACCAGATGTCACCTGATATTAACCTCGCGTTAGTTTGATGGAGCGAATGCAATATTCCCAGGCTAAAAACGCTCCAGCATTTAGTAAAATCTAGAAACAGGGAACACAGAAAGCTTCTCTTTAAAAAGTTCAATGTCGGAAATCAATTGTTTTCCGTTGTCTGATTGTGTTAATGGTGTCAGCGACCATGTTTCTTCCTGAGCAGTATTACTATCCATGACAGAAGGATCGTGGTTTGGCTTGTGTCCTATTACCTGGAAAAAGTCGAAACAAGAAAAGTATATATATAATAAATATATATATACTAAGGAGGGAATATAACAAAGTCATACGATTGGCATATGGTTTGAGAGCGCTCAATAGCATTAAAGGTAGAGCGAATATTAATTTATTAAAGTAAAGTATGCTGTCGCTACTGGGGGTTTCACGCTACCACGCGATCATCAGGCAACTGACAGGCCTGGACTAGCTATTCTCTATTTAGTTACGTCGAAGACGTCAACTCATAGTTTGCTGGTTTCCTTCCGTGTCGACCCCCAGCGGCCTCGGCCAATCTTCGTAAAGCTCGGACAATCTGAAGACCCAGTAATACTATCCCAAGTGTTAAACAGAATCATGCTCTGTACAATCATTGTATGTGGCAAAAATAGACTATTCCAATACTGACAATGGCAGCAAAAGGGTG
>JAOBAZ010174098.1:0-10500 GCA_026546875.1 Pteroeides caledonicum | reverse complement strand
TTCTATAGAACTGTTTAACCAATCAGATCTTTATCCAGGTATTTTGAATTTTAAATTTCCACCAGTGAGTTGTGTAAATTGTTCTGACTGACGTCTAGATCCGCCGCTGTCGAAGACAAATTGAAATATTTCAACAAAGAAGAAAGTAAACGAGAAACTGGAAAGTGACTTATTCTATAATTTTACGAGCTCTTTTACATAAGACAGTAATAATTTTCGTTTCATAAGAACTTTAAATGTGATTTTTTCTTGCTTAAAATTTTATTTGGGGGGCACCTGGGGAGGTTAGCCGGGCGGAGCACAATATTTATTTTCATACTAGAAGTTACTATCGCAAGAAAGTTCTGCCTATATATCCCTCTCAGACCCACCCCGGATCATGCCTGACAGTCTGCCTGCGTTTAACTCCTGAAAAATTTTGGAATTTACCTTGCATGTTGCTTTCCTGCAGATGACGTAATGAATAATGCACAAGTCAATGTAAATCCCAGTCCACCCCAGGCCGCACATAAGGGCGAATTGGACTTTCACTTAAGCCTGGTTCACATAAAATCGTCAAGTTGTCGCAAACAATCGCAGACTGTCTGCGTCAATCGGGAAAGTTGAACCATGTTCAACATTCTCGAGATTTGCTCGCGATCATCCCCAGACAGTCTGTGATAACCTGTGCTATGTTTACCAAAAGAGTTTGGGCCGATCTGCGACAGTCTGCGATTGCTTGCAACAGCTTAACGATTTTATGTAAAACAGGCTTCAAGTATAATACATCGGTCACTATTACAATATAAAGTCAATGGCAACATTGAGTGTGTTATGTTTTAGGTTTGGTACATACATGGAGATTTTGTCCAACATGATTTTGTTCTATCATAAAATAGGTTTTTATCATAAAAATCATAAAATAGGTTTTTATGCAATACGTGACAATCGGTCACACAAATTGTTTCGCTTAGTTTGTTGTTTTCGAGCGGGTCCATACGCCATAAGGTCCGTACGGGAAAGTTCCGACCCGTGCGTTAGCCAATCAGCGTTCAAATACGCAAGGTCGGACTCGCACGACATATAATAATGTATATTATTACTTGTGGAAATGGATTTTATAAACGAAATTTTAGAAATAAATTCTTGGTTAATTTTCTCATTTAATGTATTTGCTGTAAATTACATTAGAAAAACGACAGATTTTAAGCTTAGTTCAAACATCGAACTTAGCGTCTGCTCAATGTATGGAGCTTGATACATTGAGTTTGATACACGAAATCAATGCATTGTTTTTTACTCAGGGGCTCTAATTTAAAATGATACTCTACCCTAAATTACCCAAATGTACTATAATCTACAAAATAACACTTTAACAGTTGAAAATTTCCATGGTAACTTTTTATTAACTTTTTTTAAATTTAATCAACACAAAATTTGTGGAGCAATTTAGAAAAACTTTTAAGTTGCTTTTTGACACTGTTACAATGTGCCACTTTTCATGCAACTCGTCTTTTCAATTAGGCGGCGCTGCGTGACGAGTTGCATGAAAAATTGCAATAAGAGCTGCTTTAGACTAGTATGGATCAAGCAGGTAGATTTTCAGTACATCAATTACTTTTGTTCAAATCTTTAAAAAACTTTTTCCGCGACAACCACCAATATAGCGCAAATTTCGAAGAACTGTCTATGTTCATACTTCAAAGCACGAAAGGCTATTGCAAACTAAAAACATAAGATCCATGCAAATACAAAGCACTCACCCTCTTGGACAAAAGAACGGAAATTTGTTTTTGTCGTTGCTTTGTTCTTAGCTTATACTTCGACTATCTTATACTTATTTCAACCTTATATTGCAGGCTTGGTTGTATTTCTTTGTTTTGCCTTTTGGTTCCCTTTATGTTTTTGCCGTTAGTGTGAACGAGCAATAAGAGATACACCTCCAAAAAAATCAAATTATCAAATTTTCTTTAAAGATCACCCAAACGTATGGCGCAAATTTATTTAAAACAAAAAATTATAATGTAGTTTGTGTCGTGACCAAATTTGAGCGTCCAAACGTGTATATTCAAGATATGGGCGTTTGAAAAGAAATTGCTGAGCATGAAGCGGAAACACCCCGATAACCGTGTACGTCATTTGTGACTGCTCTTTTTATGCCACAAATTCCTACAGAATTTTGCACGAATTATAACAATTCTTCAAAGGAGTTGAGTAAAAGTTGAGAAGAGCAAATGTTATTTTACAATTTAGCGATGCGTTAATGCCAAATAATGGCACAAATGTCACGCGTAATGATTTCCGTTTCCATTCATTAATAAAAGCATTTTTGCTTGAGAAGCTTCGTAATGTAATTGAAAAAAACATTTGGGTTTTAAAGAATTAATAGAGTTTCTGTACCATCAATGCAGCAAAATTCTTTTATTTTAAGAAAATCAAGAGCAAAGATGGACTGTATTGTTTTGTTACGGAATTTTAAAGAATCTACACAAAGGAAACCATTGAAAAATTTCATGCGAAATAACGGCTACGAAAAAGCGTTGGTGGCGAAATTTTGACGGTTGCTTTTAAAATCCCAAAACAAATAAACAGTAAAGAAAAAGATCTCCAGCACAATATTTTACCGTACGGACGTCGCCTTCGGTTAAGTGGTTATTATGTCAACCAATGTAATCACAGAGTTATGCCTCTTTTCCAGTTGATCAAACTACACTAAACTCAACTCGCAACCTCGCCGCGAGCATTTAGGAGGACTCGGTTGGACTAAAGTACTCGCAGCTAGCTTGCAGGTTGATTTTTGAGGTGGGTGCAACAGAGGTCTTGGCAGATGGGTTGAACACTTAGCTAACTTGAAAACCCCACTTGACATGAAGTCAACAAAAATGTCAACCATTGTCGTCAAAGTGTTAGCGGTTGGTAAAAAAAAAATGGTGGAACATGTTGTAAAGAAACAAAGTATTTTATTTTGAAAACTTTTAAAAGTCAGCTTCAATACGCAAAAACAACACAAAAATCTTACATGTATTAGATCCGTTAAATCGTGGAAGAACTATCCTTAACAGACAGGGGTCTTTATTTTGTCATACATATAATCAGTAGCGAAGCTGGCCCGAAAGGTTGCTCCTGCTATACAAATTTCAAATCATTACCATTACTCATTTCTTTAGATGGTTTTTATGGTTCTTGAACACGGAAAAATTTGTAATAGACTAAACTAACTGAAATATTTCTATAAACTAAATTATCGGGCTGGCTACGCTATTGCAACTGGATATTCACACAAGGTAATCATGTAATAACTAGGTAATCATATAAGATTGCTGGTATAATCAAGCATTTTGAACTACCGAGATAGTAATTAACAATTATACAATGAGCTTGAGTCGTATATGAGCTGATAGCCGACGAGGCACAGCCGAGTTGGATATCAGCCATATGCGACGAGAGGGAGTTGTATAATTGTTTTACAATTTAGTTATCCACTATTATATGTGAGAAAACAATTATTTATTTCCATTAACCCTTTAGTTCCCAAGATATTTTTCTTTTGTTCTTTGTTATCCTATTGTATTTGTTTTGTTCTAGTAGGTAGTTGTTTGTTCTTTGCTGTCAGGTGTACCTGACATTGGGAATTAAAGGGTTAAATAATTTAATCAACCTGCTGCTTTTGTTTTTTTTTCACTACTCACCGTATATGAGCTTACGGTGACTATTTTAGCTAATGAAATTGCAGTGATGCTCATATACAGTGGATAACTATTATAACAATATTTATATTGCGCCAATTTTATGGAGATATTCTCACTTAGACAAGACAAAAGATGCTCACTTGCGCATATCTAAACATGTTACAAATTGTACCCATACCTACCACCTCGTATAACTTTGACAACTTTTGTTAAGTTACTTACGACAAGTCGTTAAGCCTTCATCAAGCACGTACATTCACCATTGACGAGTAAAAACGTCTGGGTTAGACACAAAATAAAAAACCAAAGGAAACCACAGGCATAAAGGGTTAACTATACTAGCTATGATATATGATTACCTATGCATAATGGTTGTGAATAATCACGAGTAAACGTTTGTCACAATGTCGTTTTGCTTGTTTTACGTATCTAGTAATAAACTAAATAGAGATTAGCAATTCTAGTTTATAACAGGCTGCCTGTATAAAATGTCCATACGTTTTGTCATATATAATATTACTAATAGAGACATTGGATTTTTTGTAAAATCAGATAAATCTATCCTCATCTCAGTGTCACTGATCTGTTCTAAACTAAATTGCAAGTAGTTCAAAATGTTCGAGGGTAGCCATGTCACTTCAGAAGTCATGAAATCAATCTCCTTTAGCAGCAGAAATAATTCGCAGAATAAAAAGGAAGAGGTTAATGATGTCAAGGTAAAGATTCAAAGCAGCAAAAATGTATTCTTCTGGAGAAAGGGCATATTGTTTTCCACCACCCATCATAATTTGTGTGTCGTAAACCAAATACTGGAAAAAATGAAGACATTTATTAAGAATACAAAGTATACAACAAACGGTTATTCAAAAGTATCATTTTCAAGGGGTCATTTTCTGGGTGGGCGTCTCGGAATACTAAATGATTCAAAGTTACCGTATGCTCGTACAATTAAGGATTTACATTACTCGTGATGTTTGAAAATTGCGCTACAATGCGACAGAATATTCAACCATTATTCGTCATGAAAATCCTTAAATGTACGAAATTGATTGGTCAACCTGCCTCAGATATTACGCGATAATGACCTGGTGCGTATAATAACGGCTCGATGTGAGTGATTGTCGATGTGAGTGATTGTCGATGTGAGTGACAAAGAAGCTACATTTATTTGATGTTCTTGTGTTTCTTTACTTGTTCCAAACAATCACCAGTTGTATTTATTTAAACAATTATTCGTCTCACGCTCGGTGAATATCGTAAATAAAAACCTCGACTTCGTTTCGGTTTTTATTCACGATGTTCACCGAAACTGAGGCGAATAATTGTTAAATAAGAACGGGTAAAAAAAAAACTATCATCTAGAAATCTGATATTGGGCACAACTGAGTTTTATAAAATCTTTATTTTTATGATCAAACGATCCAGTTTGTTGAGATAATTAGTACAGCGCCGTTTTCATTAATCACTTGCATTTACACTAAGATGTAATATTTGATAAACGAGGTTTTTACTACCGTAAACCTACCAGTGAAAAAATCAACGCTCCAACACAGGCATAAACAAGCTCAAGAATCTACAAGAAAAGTTTAAGATGTTGACTTTTACAGGGTACTACTAGTTCTTTCTTAACAGGGTACTACTAGTTCTGTTGGTAAAGGTGTCGCGCCAGATCAAGTGAAATCGAGGGGAAAATCACTCGCTTAAAAAAAACTTTCGGGATTTTTTGATGCGCGTTTAACCTAAACCAAGGGCCATTGACAGGGCCAATAGAAAATGGACGTGTTTTCGTAAAAAATGCGCGTAGCACGGTAAAGCGTAACTTATTTCTCTGGATTTTGACGAGTTCAGTTGGATGTTATGAATTTTTGCTGAGGTTTTTATGCGACTTTCATGGATTGTCATGCAGGGGTTTTATGGATTTTAAAGATTTTTTCTGACTGGATTTCGGGGACTTTTGGCGAACTGTACAAGATATTTGGTGTATTTGGCCGCACAATGAAACTGGTTCTATCTGAGAACGTCTTCAAGTGTGTCATCAGCGATCAAGTCAATAACCTTTCTTCTCAAGATCTATTTGAAATGGGAAGAAGGAACATCCAGGTAATATACATTTTTTATCGTCAAACTCAGGACTAGAAACTTATATGGAAAATTATAAAATTTAAAATATGTAAAATACCCTGCTGTAGAAAAATATGGTGAGGAAACCAAATATAAGAAGGATAATCAATGCAACAAACAAAAAGCCTCCCATCATGGTGAAGTCATACTAAAAACAAAATAAACAATTAACAACACACCTGTACAAACATTGTCAAACAAAACGTAAAAATAATTATTTTAAAAAAGGTTCATTGTTTTGTAATATAGGGTTATTACTTCGACGATCAATTCATAAATATTTCGAAGGTTCTCTCAACTTCTCAAGTTATCACTGATTTGAGCTATGTGTATATGGGGGTCCAACAAGTCATAAAGAAAAACTTCTTAACGTCTGCTCAAACATAGCTCCATATAGCCTGGGTTTCATCAGGGTTTCTTTTACCATGCTAGGATTTTGATTAAACGTTAGAGTTTTTGATTTAATTTTTATTCACACATCTGTCGAAAGAGAAAGGCAATCCCAACACGGTTGTACTTCCGCCAATTATGGGCTCACAATGAATTTTTCAGAGATTTTAATGCCATTTTCACGAATTGTCAGGGGGTTTTATGGAGTTATTATTTCTTTTCCTGATTTACGGACTTCGACTTTTTGAAATATGCGGTCTTTTCGTTGAGCTGTACGGGATGTTCTGTGTATTCTTTAATTCTCCTGAGTTGAACTGGTTTTATCTGACTTCATTTACTTGTGTCAAAACGTATTTACTTAAAGGAAGTAGGCGCCTCTGAAGCGTTCATACTGAGCTTAACACTTTTAGGTCAACAGCCGTTTAACTTTAATCTGTCATAGATTGGAAGAGCGGCAAACTCTACAAACGTAAGTTCTACTTATGACGCCCAAAATGACGATGACATTTTAAGACAGCTCCCTCCGGTGTAACTAAAAATATTTGACTTGTATCAAGATCACTTTTAGAGCAACCAACGGGGAAATTGTCAAGTGGTGTAACCCATGCCGCTTTTAACATTCAAAATATATGATATAAGATGATTATACACTACTGCTTAGAAGTAACCTCAATGTCTATTTACATACCGGAATTTTTACGCGAAACAGAAAATTTTCCAAGAAACATTTTCCCAAAGCGTCTCGAGCGAGAAACGGAAAAAAGTTCAGTGAGTTCGAACTTTCAAAACTTCTCTGCGGAACGAAGAATATTCCGACAGACAGATGTAACATTTGAAATCCGCATGCGTTTCGCGAAAATTTTCCGTTCCGCGGAAAAATTTCCGGTGTTTGAATAAACCTTAATGTTACGATCGCGTGCGGGACGCGTTCGTGAGGCGTTACTTTACGCGTTCTAGAATGCATTCCTTCCTTAATGCGTTCCATTACACAAAATTTGTTTCATATTTCTTATGGAACGCATACCGAACGCGTTCGGAACGCGCTCCGAAATGAATAAGAAACGCGTTCTGGAACACGTTTCTCATTAGGTTACTTTTGAGCAGTACTGTAGCTAATATTCAAGCAAGATGAGATTGTTGCGACCAAATGGGTTGAATCTTACCTTTGTTTGGAAAGAAAACAAAGTAATCGCCAAAACAACAGCCTACAAAAATGTTTACAAACTACATGTTATATTTGGTGATGTATTTACGTGTCGGCCGCCTAACTCCTCTTTTTTTACCTAAATATGGTCAACGCTTAATTTTCATAAAAAAAATTAAAAAATTTAATGAATTAAATTTTTCAAAATTTCCACCATATTTTTCTTGTTTTTACTCAAAAGTTTTACCATTGCGTAAAAACCAAAAAAAGTATTACGTAGTTACTTTTCACGATTAATTAATTGCACTTCACACATCAATCAATCAGTCAATCGATTAACCAATCGGTCGGTCGATCGGTCAGTCAGTCAATCAAACAATCAGAGTTGAGAAACACTGCGCGCACGATGCGTGTGTGTGTGTTTCAAAACGGCAGTTATTACTGTTACTGCTACCATATATCATATATTTACAATTTTAATTAATGAGTTGTAATTTCAAGTGACTGTATAAATTGTAATATTTTCCCAGACTCTGGCAATATGAATATGTGGCTGAAACAATGATGTGACTTGCTGTATTCAAAGGAAAATACGCTATTATACTTACAGTTGTTATTCCAGCAGCCATTAACACGGCATCTGCTTTATAAGTACTGTGTAAAAATAGTAAATATATGTAAAAAAAATCGTACAGTATTAAATGTACAGTATTATATATACCATATATGTTTGGTATATTCAACAAACCAAACATTTTTGTTGTTAATAGCATGACTGCCGGTACAGGTATAGACCAAAAAATACAGCAATATCATTTTTACCTTGCTGCAGCACCCAAAAGGAACCCTTCACAAAGCGTCTAGAAGCAACAACACCTTACTTTTAGCAAAACATATACAATTACATATCATGCAATACCAATCTCATCTTTAGGCAGAAAACTAAATCAGTTTATTGTAAGCAATTGAAAACTAACAGGAAAAAGCAAAGAAAATAAAAAAAAACTTGCACCTAACAATATGACAGGTTATAACAACACCGCTTGATCAGACATGTTAACTAAATCAGTTTATTGTAAGCAATTGAAAACTAACAGGAAAAAGCAAAGAAAATAAAAAAAAACAACTTGCACCTAACAATATGACAGGTTATAACAACACTGCTTGATCAGACATGTTAATAGTCCTAATCAAGCGGATCAACTCAACCGTTTTCAACCTTGCAAATCCAATGAACCATATTCAGAACTGTATTAACTGAAATTTTTATGTCTTAACTGTGTATTTGAAATACAGTAATGTGTCTTACAGATAAGAAGCGCAATCATTCATATATATTCTGGGGGGGGTACACTGCCAGAGATGTTTGGAAGCCCCCCAAAAGATTTGCATCAAATTCATCCCTCCCTAAATTTTAGGCACATGTGACTACCCTCCTTGTGGGTTGATTCTATTAAAAATAATTTCAATATTTACAGTACCCCAGAGACTTAACCAACACCTCCCTTCACAAAACAAAAATAGGGAAACCCATCCCAGAGGCTGATTAGCATCTGTTCTATTTTAGATAAACATCTACTGATTTTATGTAGAACACAGTGAAGTAGTGGCATATGGTAGTTTGTCTATTAATGCCTACAGTAGTACTTACAAAAAGGCCAAGAAGTATAATATTGTGTGGAAAACGCCTCCTAAAAAAAATATCAGAGATATCAGTTTACATTTTGTGGACAGCCATTGAGGCCTCTGGGAGCACTCTGAATACAGATGCAATTTAATTTGCCTGCCACACCACTAATGGGACTCTTAGCTAATCAAAAAAATAGATACCTGTTCACTAGTCGAATAAAATTGTCTGGCATTAGCCAGAGTAAAATATTCTGGCATTAGCCAGAGTAAAATACTGTGTATGAATAAAATAATACTGTAGAGTAGAATAAGTGACCTTACTGGTAATGAAAAGATCAAAACAATTATGTTCACTCACAGGCATAGTAAACTCAGCAAACTTTATAAAAGCTGGAACTGTATGTCACACACAGTACCAATTTTTCTTGGACCTCACCTACCGCACTGTCCACAAACAAGCAAAAAAGAACTTGACTATACTGTATCATCCTGTATTGACCTCTTGCACAATTAATAACACATGTGTACAAAATAACATTGTGTAAATAGATGCATTAATTACTTAAGGTGGCTGGTAGCAGTTGGATATTTGAACAAGAAAATTAAAGCACAAAATGTTCCAACATTTTAACATTTTGAATATTGTTCTAGTATTCATTTTGTGGTTTAATTTTTCTGTTCAAATTTCAACAACTAAAATATCAAAAAACTGCTACTAGCCACCTTAACTGGTGTAAAAATTATTATACATTTAGATACCTTAGAGACTCACAGCATGCCAGGGCAATAATAAGTACAAATGACATAACCCTAAACAAGAAAAAATATGTTTTTTAGTCACATAATTATTCAAATTCTTTAATTTTACAATAACAAGGTCAGATCCATTTCAAAAGAGCAGACGTTTGGGAAATATTCCATAGAAAATCCTTTCCAGTTGTAGGTACAGTAATGGTAATTTTCTTAGAAGAAATGCAGTGTTAAAATTTAACTGCTCATCATTTAAAATTTTACTTTTTTTTATTGTTTACACAAATTAGACTATTGGACTAAATAAATTCACTTTAAATTGCACTACACAAGTACAATACATCTGACCCAATAACCAATTACTGGACTTACAAAGCTGCAATAAAAAGCCCTTGGTGTTTTTCAGCATATTTCTGAACAGGGTCACTGAAATATAAACACATTTTGGTTAAGAAAAAGTGATATAAGTATAGGAAACAAATTAAATACAAACACTTGATGATATAAAACTGAGTCAACATGTACCGTACTGTTCCAAACAATACTACAGTATATAATAAAAGTTCAGCACTACATAGAATAATTTAAATATATGTACTTTAATTTGCCCCATACACTGTGCTAACCCCAAAGGAGGATTTCTCTCGGTAACCCAAATCTTCTGGCATTATCCACTCAGAGTAAAATCTGTTAACTCTTTAACGACTGCAATGTTTTTCTTTTGTTTTTCTATTGTTTTGGCTTTATTCTCTTTATTTTTCTTTTGTTCTGATTAGGGTCAGATTGACCCTGTATGTA
>JAOBAZ010173876.1:0-10500 GCA_026546875.1 Pteroeides caledonicum | reverse complement strand
TTAAATAAATCGAGCGCTGAAGTGGATTTTCCATACTCATTGCATCCAGCTTCAGTGACGTCGGCCAATTTACCATTACAGTGCACAAAAACAATAAGTTATCAATTGGTCCCACGGGACCTAAAGGCAAAACACAATAGCGCTTTTGAAAATCCAAAAAAGAGTTTATACATAGCAAAATCTGTATTATTACCGCCATACGGATATGAGTTGTATTATATGGGGGCGAACTCGTATCACGTTGGGGGCGAACTTGTGGGGGCGAACTTGAAATGGGGCGAAACCACCGTAAACCAGTAGGACTGTAGAAACGAAAATGGCGGCTCCGCGCTCGCCCCAGACCCATTGCCCCAACTCTTCTATATTGAGGGCTCTGCGCTGAACTGGCTGATCCGCCATATTCTTAGGTAGTTGATTGCATATTTTTGCATAAAAAATGCGGGGACACGTTGTACAACTGAGTGAGACTTCTGTATAGATCTTTATTCTGTGCCTTGACTGAGAATGGCGGCCGATTGGCGTGCGATCTTTCAAATCATTCAAAATCCAAATCAAGTCATTTTTATGATTCATATTTTTAATAATAAAAATTAACATAAACATGTAGAAAACCATGCTTTAAACGAGTTTCGGTTTTATGAACATTAAAACTATAAAGTTTGAGTATGCTAATGCATATTATCTTGGTTTTAATATTCGTCGTCACTGGATTCATTGTCACTGGTTATTGCGGTGTGTATTGCAGCTAGCATTGTTAATGAGCTTGTTTATTCGTGGTTGTGAAGGTCCAACACCGATATATTGCACTGTACGCTCTTTTTGGGTAAGATTTCTCTTCTTTTGTAAAGCAATGTCATGACCTTTAGACTTCTCTTAATGCTTCACGACCTATTTACTGTAAGTATTAAAAAATAATTTGCTTTTACAATCGAATCAATTCATATCTATGTACATAATACCGAAACTTACCAAAATGTAAAGCAAACATAGTTTTAAAAAACATACCTGAGTCTTTATTACAGAGTTTGTGCCATCGATGAACGAGCGAGCAGAAACCTTTGCACTTCCATTAACTAAAGGGTTGTTCATTCAGCACAAAGCACCAGATGAAATTGACCATTGTTCGGCCAGCCGCATCTTCAGCAGTTCTTATTCCAAAAGTGCTTTCCTTTCCCAAGATTTAAACGTCTGTAATGTTCCAGAATTGCCTTTTTTATCACGGGTCGCGATTGGCGTTGGTGCATTGTTCGTTTGAAGAGACAGAATTCCTTTCACGGAGAAACCGTAATCTGATTCAATGATATGTCAATTTTACCGCAATTGTATCAAATTTTGTCACCACAGATCGTTTTACGGCCGCTTTCCCTGCTTATGCAGGGGTTGGCCAGTGGCTTCCCACAGCAGCCTTCTCCACTTCTCACACTCGTTCGCATGTTTTTTTCTCATTCCATGTGTTTTTATGTCCTTCTCCATGCAATCTGACTCCATGTCGTTCTTGGTCTTCCTCGACCTCTGACACCCTCTACTTCGCCCTCTTCTTATCCCACTCTTATCTTCTTCACCACTCATTATCGTTCCGCACAACATGTTCAAACCACCTCAACCTATTCCACTTCACAACCTCAGCCACACATTCAACTCCCAATTCTCTCTCTCAACTCTGCACTTGGCACCATATCTCTCAGTGATACACGACACATCCACCTAACCATTCTCTTCTCTGTCCTTTCTAGTCAGCATTCTGCTCAGCATTCATAGCCCATGTCTCACTTCATAAATGAAAGCGCTCCTCACACATGATGCATAAACCTTGCCTTTCAATCTTAAAGACACACCCTTTCATCTTAGGATCCCAGAAAGCTCCCCAAGGTAACTTTCCCACATTTTCCAGATACTTGCCATTTCCTAAAACTGCAGTATTCTGTCTTCACTGCCACTGTCCCTTCTCTTATTTGCTCTCTGGCATGTCTTACAAACAAATATACTCTCCACCTTATCTGGCATATTCCTTTCACACCAGTGCAACTTTAGTGAACCCACTCACTGCATTTCACACATCTGATTGAATTTCTGCCAACACCCTTTCCACATACATGTATGCTGCAAGGCCATTTAAATGTACCTATTCTTTCAGATTTGCCTTAATTCATTCTTGACAACATCACCTTGGTTTTACTCACAATCATTCTCAAACCTTTTGTCTCCAGACACTCCTTCCACTGCCAAACTTTCTCTTTCAGGTTCTCAAAAGTATCAGCCATCAGAACCAAGTCATCTGCATAAAACAGCTTCCACAGCAGTCCCTCCCTTGTTTCTCTCATCAACACCTTCATCACAGCAATAAACAGAAACAGACTCAACACTGACCCCTGATGTACACCAACTTTTACCTCTGCGCTGTTCCCATATTCAGTTTTCACAACTGTCCTTTCTTTCTCGTTCATTGCCTTCATTGCTTACTGTACTGCTTTTACCAGCCATTCCTTAAAGCCCATCTGACCACTTCCCTTGGAAGTTGGAACTCTATCAAAAGCTTTCTCCAGATCCACAAATGCCAAGTACAGGGTGCAATTCTCTCTTCTTTCCCAAGAATCGTTCTTGCATCTGCCGGACCACAAAGATTGCATCTGTAGTTCCCTTCCCTGGTACAAACCCAAACTGCATCTCATCAATTGTAACTCTCTCCTGCAGTTTCTTCTGCAGAACTCTCTCCATAACCTTCATCGCATGTTCCAACAACTTTATCGCTTTGTGAGACCCACAGTCCATTGGATCACCTTTTCCCTTGATCAGTATACACATGTAGGTGAAAGGGTACCAATTAAGTTCCCAATCCTGTGGCATCTTCCTCGTCTACAACCAAATTATAGATTTCAGTCATCTTTCTCACCCCAGCCTTGCCTACTGCATTAATGATCTCACTCACTAATCTAGTCGGGCCTCCTGCCTTTCCACTTTTCATGTCAGGCTTTACAATCAGATTTCCCTGGTCATCGTTAAGACAACTAACTCCAACTACTTCCTGTCGTTTCTTTGCCACCTGTTTTGCTATTTTAAACACTGACCAATTCCCTTCTTCAGTGTCAAGCATCACTTCAAATCTTCTCCTCTCCTGATTCTTAGAGCTGTGTTACTGCTTTCTTTGCATCTGTTTTTGCTGTCACATACTCTTTCTTTGCATCTGTCGGACCACAAAGATTGCATCTGTACAAACCCAAACTATATCTCATCAATTGTAACTCTCTCCCGCAGTTTCTTCTCCAGAACTCTCTCCATAACCTTCATCACATGTTCCAACAACTTTATTGCTCTGTGAGACCCACTGTCCATTGGATCACCTTTTCCCTTGATCAGTATATACATGTACTAGGTGAAAGGGTACAAATTAAGTTCCCAACATACTCTTTCATATTTTTCACTTCTACAGTACCTTTTGCCTGGCATCATGCCTTGAATTTTAACTTTTTCTAATTAACTCTCTTGTTTACCTCTGCATTACCACCATTTCTCCACATGCCTTGGCTGTCCTTTAGTCAATCCACATACTTCTCTAGCTACCCTCATCATTTGAACTATTGCATCCTCCCACACTTTGTTCAGATCACCTCCATGATTCTCCTTCCATCCCAATTTATTCTCAAACTGTTCACAAACATTTTTATGTCTCAGTCTCCATACTCTAATTTTTGGACAGAAATTGCTTCTAACTTTCACATTCACTTTCATGTCAATCAATATCAAATAGTGCTGTGACACTGTCTCCTCTCCAGCAATTGCTTTCGCATCCCAAAGGTACTTCCTGTCCTGCCTGCGTATCTTCAGATAGTCAACAGTTGTAGCTGATCTACCTGATGAATATGTGATAAGCTTATTGCTCTCCTTTTTAAACAGTGTTCCACAAACAGTCAACTCTATTGCATCTCCAAACTCCAGGATACTTTCACCTTCGACATTTCTAGCTCCAAAACCAAACCCTTCATGTACTCCATCAAATCCATTACTCTCTTTACCAACATGTGCATTCAGATCTCTACCAAGCACCACCATTTCATTGTCATTTAACCTTTAGTTATAAAATTAGTAAGAAAAATCCCAGTGAAATCAAAACATGCATGTGCAGTATTAACCTACTATGTTATTATGAACCTTTTGTTTACTGTTAAATACTTTTGCAAACATAAGACTTTTAATATTTCAAGTCAAATTGAGTAACAGTGAACTCTTTGCCATCGTAATTTGCGAAAGAAATAACATGATCATAATTCAATTTTGAACAGCGCGCCATCGCACACAACAAACGATTGGTCAAATAGAAATTTATTTTGTGAACTAAGGTATTACAACAATAAAATCAACGTAAAATACAAGTTACTGTAGTTACATGTATCTAATATAAGTCAACTTATGAAATTGATGTAAATTTCTATTAGATCAAATATATGCCAATTAATGCATACTGTATATACTAGTGTCTGTGTGAAACAGACACAACTAGTGTCTGTGTGAAACAGACACAGACATGTGCTCTGATTTCAACATGATGTTGTTATTTATATATAAAGCTTTAAAATTTTTCAGGAACAGACTGATTTCTGTCGTTTGTCGTATAAAGAATAATATCTGTTGCTAAATAGCTGTAAAAAACACTTAAAAAAGACACGCTACAGTATTTCTGCCGTGAATGTTTGTGAACAACAACTTTTCACCGCAAGTTGCGACGCAACAACGAACAAGTTTCTATTGTAACTATCTATTTTAGTGTATCGAACAACTGTTCTCTCAGCCAAAAACTCTTCAGAATTACCGTAATCACAATGAAAATCTCTCCTAAGCCAGCGGCGTAACGATTTTCTGTTTATACAATGCTCAAATGAGAACAGACATTCTTTGCCAAGGAACAAGCACCGCGAGAAGGTGCTTCTTGTGCGAGTTTCTTCATCGATCTTTTTGCGTACCTGTTTGGCTTCTAGAAACAAAATTTCGCCAACATGTTTCCAAAGAAATAAGAAAAATATCTAAATCTCTCAGTAACTGTTCAACCTCGAAAGAAGGTTGCAAAAGGACGGTAAAGTATTTAAAGCAAAATTCGCAAAACTTTAAACGCCATGCGGAACGTGATATACATGTTTCATGGCGACCGCTTCTTGTTCTGCTCAACTTTTGTCCCTTTCTAGATCAACAAAACTTAAAGCCGAGTTGTCTGAATCAACCACATGAATTAAAAACCATATGAAGGCAATCTTGTCATCATAATCATCGAAAATGTCTTTGGATATGCAGTTACGCACGCCATTACGCAAAGACCATTTTCGCTGAGGTAGTGATTCGAATTTCAATCGCGTGTTGGGCCTTTTATATAAGCCCAAAATATGCGCACTAAGCAGAATCGGGTTCGCTTTAACCTAAGGATTGTCATGACAACAAAAACATGACATTTTATACTATAAGGGAGGGGTGGTAGCGGCTCAAACAGACGTGTTTTGGTAGCGGTGCGGCCCTCCTGCGGCGCATGGGTTAAATTACAGGATACAGTCGCAGACTTACAGTGTACCTATACAGTATTACCAATAAAATCAGAATTTAAGTCTTATAAACAGAAAATATGTACTGCACAAACCTGTTATGATGTGTGCAGCAAAAATTTTTGTTAGTGGGTAAAAGGTGTCAAGAACTGAAACGGGATAGTTTGAGTACAATTGCATTAATTCTTTCATTTGCACTGCCAGAAGACTAATCAAGCCGTTTTTGCATCTATAATTATGTAAAAGTCCAAAGCCAAATTACCAAACTTGCTGGCATTTACCCATAGTTGATGGTCATCTTAAAGTGTTGCATTGCTATAGTTGGTTATATCATATAAGCATAGGCATTAGTAGTTGCAAAAACAAAGCATGATTTATCTTTTGGGAGTTGTACATACAGGTACAAAAGAATGGGAATTTGTCTTTGTTTCATCTTTTGTTCTGCTCCTACACCTGTACACTGTAGCTTCCAGTAGATGTACTGTATGTTATTATGCTTAAGTCAATTATTGCTGTACATGTATGTTGCAGGTTGAGCTGCATTCCTTTGTTTTGCCATTTGTTTCTCCTTATGCTTATTTGTAAACCAGCTCTTAGAGTCCTAAAGATATACTATTGACATATATAAAATCAAAATTGTAATCTTAATTAAGTTTAGAATGCAACTTAGTAAACATACTGTAATTCAACAAACTGACTATAATTATTATTTTCGATTTTTACATGTATGTTTCTGACAAATCAGTATTATTTATTTCCAGAACTTCTTGCTACCAATTGATCATGCTGCATTGCTGAACATTTTTCAATTTACTTAATTTGCTAATTACTGTGAATTAAAAACTCATTTTTTCAAACAATTTCATAAGATTTTTCTCATACTTTATATTTTTAACCTTTTACTCATTAACTACCAATTTATATTATACTATAGATCTCATTTTTTAAAACATTCAATATTTCATGTATTTTCTATAACTTGCAGGCAATTCCTTCAACAAAACATCCATTAACCCTCCTCAGTCTCAAATTGCAAATGCTACCACAACATCTGACGATCCCGATGAAACAATACGTAAAAACCGTGAACGAATGATGAAGAAAATGTCAGGAAAAAGTCCTAAAACTTCTTTATCTAGGTATAGCTATGTCTTTGAGTCAAAAACCCAAATACTTAATAATACTTGCAGTAGCTAACAAAGTACTTAATAATACCACCCTCATTTACATGCACATACATACTGTTTAATCCAATGCACCATGCAGGTGCTCTCATCTTATATTTCTTATTAAGAGGGATGGTATTTTATAATAAATGCTGATAGTGATGCTGATGGTATTTTATAATAAATGATGGTATTTTATAATAAATGCAACATGCAAATTTTTGTCAGTTAGGGAAACAACTTCTGTTAATGATTGAGAGAACTGTTTTGAAATAATCGAAAAGCCAAATCACCAAAGTTGTTGGCGTTTACCCATAGTTGACAATCATCTTAAAATATTGCAATTTCTATAGTAACGGTTTGTTAGCGAGTCTTTTTTTAATTATTACTAATTGGAACTTTAGCAAAGGATCACCTGCCGCGAAAAAAGAAAGAAAGAAAGAAGCCCGTGTGTGGGAGAATGGTGGAACAACAAAGGAGTCCAGTACACTTGATTACAGCGGTGTTGAGAAACATAATGAAACTAATGGTATAAATGAAGAAAACCAGTCCGAAGAGGTGGAGAATATGGTGAGATAAAAACAAGTTAAAGTATTTCGTGAACTGTTGAATTTGTTGCACCATGATCATTATACTGATTTTGGTAACGATTAGCGAGAGTGTCTAATAAAGTATTTTATATCATAATTTCTCGTTGACGTTATCAACGACAGTAGTAGCTCTAGCTTGTCAAAAAACAACTTCGATTATTATGTTATTACGTGATTATTTTCAGAGATATACTTTACATCCAGTACGTTTTTCGAATTTTAACAGTTTTTAGGCAATATGACTAGCAATATGACAATCAATATGACGACAAGCAACAATATACCAGGATAACAACCAATATGGTGACTAGTATCAACAAAAATAATGATAGCGTTGTCATGAGAGTATTTTGTGCACTTAAACAGCCCTCTGAATTCAGGTCGGCAATCGGCAAATGCCGACCTATTGCCATCTTTTGAAAAAAATTGCCGACAAGGCGCAGGGTACAGTGTATCATTAAAGTATTGAGTAGAGATATTCGTTTGTACAGATATTGCTTGTTGTGCGTTTGAGAAAATTTGGTTTAATGTTAGGTCGGCAAAAATTTGCCGGCCTGATTTTTTTGCTAATTCAGAGGCCTGCTTAAAAGGAATAGTAAATTAATTTGGCTACAACGCCCAGTGCAGGGGAGGACCGTTTTTTCCAAATCTGGCAACAGCCAGTATATGTTTTTCACGCTAAGAATCAATAGACAGATTTAGCAAGCTACAGGACGTGGACGTCAAAGAGGACGTGAGATGGCGTAGTTTTGCGGGAAACTGGCGTCCTAATTTGTTGGCGGCGTAAATACGCAAAGCTTGCCACGCCATTTTCACGTCCTTTTTGACGTTTACGTCCTCTTGCTAAATCTGTAAACGTTAGCACGCCATAAAACATCTTCATTACGTTAAAACAAAAGTGTTTTCAACATATTCTCGAAAAACGGAACCCAATTTGCTGTATTTACTTACCCTCTACACTGCGTTACAATTGAAGTTAACATCGAACTCTTGTGGTATGCGTTTGTGTTTTTGGATATGCGAAAGAGTACAATTATCACAGTTTACATTCTGAGCACTGTATTTTAATAAGGTAGAAAAGTCAAGATGTTTGTTTACAGTACCTACTGTAATTTTTTTTTACCGTTGAGAAAAACTAAAACTCATACTACAATGCCTCTCGTTGAGGGCCGTCTCAAAATAAATTGTGAAATGTACTGTAAGTATTTATTATAATTTATCGTTATTTTACAGCGTTCATTGGTCGGTACAATGGGCGGAGAATTAAAGCCGATGGATTATGAAAGTGATTCTGATAATAACGATGAGATTGAGCAAGTTACAACGTCATCAAGGTAAGATTTCTTTGAAGAACTTTTTTAAACAATTTTCTGTAGGTTGGATTATAGAAAATATCAAACATTACCAAGTTCAACTTGGTGTTATAGCATACTGTACACTATACATGTACATGGTACAGTATTTCTCTTGTGTTTACACTGCCATCTATTAATCATTTGAAGCTCATGTAACCATGTATGCAGTACAATCTAAGTTGCTGTGGCCGGAGCGTCTCCTAGGTTGCAGGTATCCTAGTCTTTTAACAAAGAACATTTGGCAGAAAGATTACAACAATGTAAGTTACAACATGTAGCAACTACAAATCATTACTCGTTATTGGACGGAGTTGCCAAATATCGTCATTTGTCGGTGAGAAGCAGCTCAATTACTTTTGCCGATGCTGAAAGTATTGAGACTGAAATAATAATTACATATTGATCTTTAAAGCGATAAAGGAGTCCAATAATTAATTCATTGTTCACTCGTTTTACTGTTTCTTTCATTATATAACGTCATTAGACAGATTTATCAAGAACGTCGCGCTCGTCAAAGAAGACGTGAGAATAGCGTGGCAAACTGTTTATCTACTTCCGGTTGTAATCTAGGGCGTAACTCCAGTAGGCTTGTTGTGTTTGTTTATTTCGAACTGAACGTCAAGATTTTTTGCTGGTTGTTGCTTTTGAAGTCAATATCGAGATAGGAACAACAAAATTAGGTTATTTTACATAAATCATTTTAAATATTGCAAAAATGTTGCTTACGGAGAGATTTCAATTTGATCATCTTGTCAATGACGTCACTAAGTGAGGCCAAAATTAAATCTAAGGTGGCGACAAAGATAATGCAAACATCTCGCTAATAAAACATGAACGAACACTAAAGTCACCACTTAAGTATCATTTTTTATAATTTTTTTAGATAAATTTAAAATTAATTGTCGATTCCCTTTATTGGTTGTTTTACTGAATTGTAGTCTTCTGTTTTCTTCAAAAGACCTGAGATTTCTAACGTCCTAGACAGGACGCCATTTCTCAAATTTTTTCAACAAAACAGGACGCCAGTTTTCCGTACATCCACGACATCCTAGGTCATCTCTGATGGCCGCTCTCCTCGCTAAAGTCTGATTCACATAAAATTGTTAAACTCTCGCAGACTGTCACAGACAGTCTGTGTCATTCGGGAAGTTGAACAATGTTCAACTTTGCCAATCCATTCGCGATGGTTCCAAGATAGACTGCGACTGTCTGTGTCTATGTTCACATAAAACGTCTTGGCCACTCTGCGATTATGTGAACTAGGCTTAACTACTGTGGAAACACGTACAACTAGCTTGTTTACATGATTTCCAAAAATTAAACAAAATGCGCATGCTCTTTTGTACAAAGTTACACAGTTATTTGCAGGTAAATTAACCAATCAAAATTGAGAATATTATAACGTGAGTAATAACTGTAAGTGAACGTTTCATTCGTGTGTGTCAAATTTGAAACACGTCAGCCAACTGCTCAAATGCTACAACGTTGTTTTGGTGTTTTTATAAATAGTAAACTACATGTCGAAAAATCTGCCAAATCATGTAGCTCCACTTTAGAATGAAGCTTTGGATAGCACAGTTCAACCGTTGATGTTATGTTTTTAGTGTTTCTCAAGAAAAGGAATCGGCCGGAGTTTTTTCTTGGTTTAAAAGTCTTGCAGGACAGAAAACTTTAACAAGGGAAACTGTACAGCCAGTTTTGGAAAAAATGAGAGAACATTTAATTGGTTAGTAGTTGTTTGTACTATAATTACACTGTTCAAAGTTAGGCAGCCACAAAGAATAGGATGCTAAGACCTCCAATTCAACCTAAGCTGCAAATGATGAGCGCAAAGGAAGACCAAATGTCGTATGGTTACTTTAACCTC
>JAOBAZ010173765.1:0-10121 GCA_026546875.1 Pteroeides caledonicum | reverse complement strand
TAACTAACCTTTAATATACATGTAGCATGATAAACAAAGTTAGACAGGTTAACATTGTGTAACTAATGTAACTAACCTTTAATATACATGTAGCATGATAAACAAAGTTAGACAGGTTAACATTGTGTAACTAATGTAACTAACCCTTGATAACAATTTTATGTATAGAAAGCAAAAAGGTTAAAAAAGTAACAAACGTTTTCTATCTACTTAATCATCTTGGAGATTCTACTTGAAAATGATCAAGTAGATCAAAAACGTTTCTAACTTTTTTAAACCTTTTTACCTTGATATACCTAAACCAGAGATGTTTAGGTCATAAAAAATCATATCTTGTAACAAATCATTGCTATTACTGTGCTACGTTTACATATTGAACATATGTACATGCTTGTATTTTACATATACAGTAACTAAAAATGTAAAGATTGTTTTATAAATGTTTTATTGTTTTACATTCAGATTGTTTTATAAATGTACTGTAAGTGTTAACAGAAGGCTTCAAACTGTGCCTGCTAGAGTAGAAAAACTATTGCACAAGGCACATACAGTAATATTTACTGGACAATGTACCATGCTTATGTAATAATTTCACCTCCCTTTACCATATTGGTCATTACCTGTATTACAATCACCCACAGTAACTTGCTTGTAATTAGCATAAAGGTCTAACATTTCCTGGTCACTTGGTTTTTCAGCAAGATTTTTTGCATCTGCTGCAGCTTTTTCAAATGCCTATATTAAGGTATATATAGTAAGTTTTATTAAGGTGGCTATTAGTAGTTTTGTGATATTTCAGTAGTGGAAATTTTAACAGGAAAATTAAACCACAAATTGTTTTAACAGAATACTAAAACAATATTTAAAATGTTACCAACATCGTAGAAATACAAAACAATTGACAAACGTTGTTTATTAGTCATTACCATAGCAACGGTGACGTTGCAAAATGACCGCAAGCTGCCCTTCGAGCGTATTTATTTGACAAACGAGTTCGGTGATCGCTAATTTGTTTTTCATTAAATAATTTTATAAATAATTTGTGGTCAATACTGTAGAGCAAAAAAAATTAAATCTGTTAAAATACGACTTTGTAGGATTGAATAAAATCGGTTTCATAGAATTTTTTTTAAGATTGTTCAATTGACCACACATTATTTATCAAATATTTCAATGAAAAAAAATTGGTGATCACCAAACTCGCTGGTCAAATAAATATGCCCAAAGGGAAATACAATGTTGCCATGGTGATAAATAACGTTTGTCTATTGCTTTGTATTTCTGTGATGTTTGGAAATATTTTGAATGTTGTTTTGGCATTCTGTGGGAGCATTTTGTGGTTTAGTTATCCTTTTCAAATTTTCACTGCTAAAATATCACGAAACCACTAAGTGGCAATTCCTTGCACAAAATTTGTGATTAAGGACATGCAATAATCAAAATGCTGGTCTGACAAGTACAACATTTTGCAATCAAATTTCTATAAATGCATTATATACTGGTACCGGTATATACTATATTTTTTTTTGCATACCGGTATATCAACTTTTTCCCTACTGTAGTACTGCACCACCTGCAAGCAGCCCCTAGTCAGTATTTTACTCTGTCTAAACACCAAGTGATTTTACTTGTTGATAATTTTACTGTACAGTTTACGTGTTGAACTCAATTAAGATTGGTGTCATAAGGACAGGGTCTGTCCAATGGAGGTTACAATATGTTATTTTCAGTACATACTGTATAAGGACATAAAAGACAATCAACAAGGTATACAAATGAGGAAAACATACACCTGTACATGTAACTATTGGTATCTTACCTATGCCTATGGACCATCTGTTTTAAAATTTTACAATCTGTTACATATGGCTATAAGTTGGACATGTATGATAAGCACAAAATGTACAATAGGTTCCAATAATTAAGTTAATAAAACATATATAATTTGAAACCCCAATTTACTAATAAAAAGTTAAAAGGTGAATTCTTCAAGTTTTAAAGTGCTATCATTTGGCTCAAGTTGACTGGTGAAGTAAGATAGAATTACAGTAAAAAGATGTTTTAAACCTAGACCAACTCACCAACAAGGTATTACTATTTGATTCATTATAAGATTCCAGTTCCAAATTAAAAATAAACCAATAAAAAACATACTGCAGTGTATGGTTAACAAAATAAGCAATATATTGCCTATTACAGGTACTGTCAGTTACATTGTCTGGAGGCCATAGTTGTTGACACAGTCTGCAAGTGAGCAAAGTATTAAATCATTGCCATACAGTAGGCAGAGGCATTTATGATCACTCTAGATGCTGTGTTGTACTACAATTTTTAATTAGCCCATCAAGAGTGGCAATGTACCCTGGCACATTGCCACTCTTGATACTCTAATGTACTGAACACTGGCAGTCAAACAGAAGTGCTGGCACAACAGATGCAGTGTTATCATTACAGGAAAAATATAATCACTTCCATATATTAACCCTTTAAAGCTCAGTGTCATATATATAGGCCATCAGCAAAACAAAAGAACAAAGGAGAGAACAAAGAAAGAACAATGGAAGAATAATAAACAAAAGAATTTTTAAGCTTTTGTGCCTTAAAGGGTTAATAACTCATTAAGATGAAATTTACACAATAGTAGGAAAGTTTGATACTTTCTGTGCCTATTTGTAGGCGCTCTTCTAGCCTTAATGCCTGCTTCACACCTGAGAGGCATTTTATCAATTAAGTTGACTATCTGATATAAAGGAATTCTTCCCAAGAAGCTTTGACTGCACCCCACAGTTCATGGACATTTTTTGGATTGTTGACTTAAACCTTGGTCTTAGCATTGCCCTAAATTTTTCAAGCAGGTTGTCAGAGGTTGTGTGACTGTTTGAACAGGCCAATTCCTCAAACCGTTTTTTACATGTGACAAGTGGCATTATCTTGTAGAAGTATCCAGTTATCAGGAATTACCAGTATGTGAGCACTTCCAGGAAAAGTGCATTCTCCATGATGTTTATGTATCTTTCACCATTTAGCCTACCATTTATTTTGGAGAGACATCCAAGTCCCCTTGCATTGATTGATCCTCATATTATTATACCAGTATACCTCCAAGATGCCTTACAGTTGACTGGATACAATGATTTAGTAACTCCCCAAGGATTCTCCTAACATAGCTTCAACCATCAATCCTTTGGAGAAGAAATCTTCACTAGTCACTGAAAATTACTTTCACTGTTCTGCTGTCCAATCTTTGTGCACCCTTGCAAATTCTAAGCAAGCCTTCTTGTGGCACTAGCGAGATGTGGCTTCTTTTTTGGTTAAGGAAGGTGTGAATGTTACAGTCTCACCTAGCTTCCTTGAAGCTTTATTACATAAAACAAACTGGAACCTAACTTGGGACTCAAAGCCAGCAAACTAGCAAAGAACTACAACTCTTCAACTGACCTTACATTCTCTTTCCTAGCATCTCAAGGATCAACTACATGTACCCAGTAATTATATCAAATTTGTAAATAATTATTCCAACATTCATGGGCTCTCTTGTTTTCACATGATGTGCATGTGCTTTCATCTTGCTAACTCTATGTATATAAACTGTATGTACACTGTAAAGTATTATGTTTCATTGTGTCTGCATGACAATGACATCTTTGAAATACAGCCAAAAACTTACACATCAAATGCCTTTCTTGCTTTAATTCATATCTTGAATTTCAAGATGGCTCTTCTTTTTTCAGAATTTGCTTCTTTTTATATTTCTTGAAATTGTCAGCTGCAGGACATGGGTTTTTTCATCAATTAGCTTTGCTTTTTTTTGACCATGATGCTGTCCTCTCTTTTTATGTTCGTTTTCTCTTCCAGGGAACTTGAACTCTTTAGCATGACCAATAAGTCTCTGCTTCTTGAGAATGTTGCTGATACTCCTTTGACTATAACAAGGGTCCTGAAGGTAAAATGGGACTGGGATTGCCCTGAAATATTGGTGGGAAAATTGGATTTGATCCACTGGGACTGGGATTTTTGTACTGGGAATGGGACTCAAAACATTATACGTGGGAATGAAGATTTTGTATCAATCCACTGAGTAAAAAAGATTTTTTTAGAATAAAGTTCAAACAAAAATTAAATAAAAACATCATGGAGTTTTACCCAATAAAAAATAGGTAAATCATGATGATAATTAAGCTAGTCCAATGACTCTTCCAAGTTTTTTCAAGTCTGTGTGCACATCGGCAATCAAATGGTCAGCAGCACCATAGAGATTATAAATAACACTAGAGGGGGCATCGACGGTGAAAGTGGGGAACGCGTTAATTGGGGGGCAAAATCAAGTCCCGGATGTTCACTCATTCACAATGTTGTTCGTCTTGTCCGAGGCCGAAATAAGTCGTTTTAAACGAGTTCTTTTTTATTGCTAAACGGTTTTGGCCTTAAAATATCATTCAGAATGTTTCAAATAGTAAAACCAGTTGAAAAAAAGCACTGTTTTTCCTAAAAAACCGGCAAAACGGCCTCAAACAACGAATGGAAAAATTTTTATGAAGATTTCAGTTGTTGCTAACGTGGTTGCTAAGGAGGCATGGATGTAGCCAATAGGCGCTTGGCTTGTATCCGGGACCCTAATTTGCCCCCCATTCGCACGTTCCCTTTTCGACTAATGTTTTTTATACCAATGCCTCCTCTAGTGTTATTTATAATCTCTATGAGCAGCACTACTTTACAAACAAACATGGCGGCTACTGTTTAAACACATTTCTAGACTCTCTACTGCTTGGCTGCCTTGTATAAATTGTTGAAATACATAACAACTAAAACACACTTTACAACATGCCCTTTGAAATTTACATGTAGAACCATTGTTTCATTGGTTTATTATTATATTCCATGTTTGAAATGCAGTTGGGATTTTTCATAAAATAGCGCTGGGAAATGGGATCCTATCCCCCCTTCAGGAACCTCTATAACCAACTCTAGAAGCAATTTCCTGTTGTGTCAATAGCCTTCCTCAGATAATGCCAGCACCATTCCCCTGCATTCTAGACTGATTCTTGGCTTTAGACCCTTAATTTCAAATCTTGCTTTAATAGATACTTTTCAACTAAAGTCTGAACTAGATTATAGAATACCCATCCATTTTCACACCTTATGCCTATTAATCCCTTGTAAACATAGTCAAATTACTCAAATTTGGCCTAATATGATTGACTCGTTCTTTAAAACCCCTGTTTGAATTTCAACCAAACTAACATATTCTTATGGTTTCCTTCTTAAGCTTTCTATCTAAACTATTCTGATGTGACTCTTGTGTTCATTTATGTGTAAATGAAAGCTCAAAAGTGGATGGGTATTCTATAATCGCTCCTAATTCTGTGTTGTAATGGAATACACCATGACTTTTCCCTATGACAACTAATTAACAATGTTGAGTACTGTAGTGTATCTTTACAAATGTGAGACATTTCTCCAATGATCTTTTATCAGTTTTTGCATTATATATAACTAAGACAAAACTGTTGCCACAAATTGAAATTTCTGCCTCTAATTTCAATCTTGGGCAGTTCTTTTTAGCTGGCAGTGTATAAGTTCATCATTGAATGCTGCTCTACCCTCCCGTGACTGTGTTGAGTACTGTATTATAATTATTAGACAATCACAATTCAGCGCAATGTCTCTGTGCTTTGTTATTTTACTCATATGTTTGATCTTTTTTGCAAAATAAAACTGTTGGGCATTAATGGTAGGTTAATTCTAATACAATAGTTATCCTTGAATTGATATAATTTATTTTTTACTAATCCCTTATATTTCGTAATATTGTATTGTTGTAAGATTAAAGATGTAGTTTGCGTAAATTCCAATGTCAATGGACCAGGAATAGCTTTTAGAGGTCAGAGTAATAATTCGTTTATGGTCACCAGGTCATGATTTCATTTCGTATAATATACTGCAGAGTTTAGTAAGTTATCACTTGGTAATTGCCGTTTGCATGACCGGTCGCCTAATACTGAGTAATAATAGCAATACATGTATTTACTATAATTTCACCTGATATTTGTAAGTCCACAGATTTCCGTCGACTTCAATATTAACGATTTTTATGGCATAAAAGTAGTTCCTTACCTCTGACATCCTAAATGAAAGACGTACAAGTATGCGTTGCGTAGATAATAAAATACAGTGAGTGTGGTTTGGATTGGAGATACAGTAACCTAGTCACAATCAAATTTAATATGGGGCTAATGGGCGATTTTTGCGATGGTAGATCTGGGGGAAAATCACGTGATCAGCCGTCAGTATTGATCACTGATCGGTATGGTCGGCGCTGGCAGTATACTGTATTTATAGGCTATTAGCTATTTTCCGTACCTTGTACCAACAATAATTTGTTTATGGTGAAAATACATGCAGTTATGGCAGTTTTTCTAATGGAGTTTGGGTAAACATATCGGCTGCACTAAAAACCTCAAGAACAGTCACATTCAGCTGACCCAGCTGAAATATTAGCAGAAAATACCTCCGTAGGTACGGACAACTTTTTGTCAGATATTGCCCAAGGATTAACCGAAGAGAAACCTACGGGTCCTGCGGTGAATGAAGATTTGACAGCTATGCCAAATAAGTGATGGGCTGCAAAAATGTCGGATAAAAAACTATCCGACAAGTTGGAATCAATTCAGCGTCCTGAGAATTGCTCCGGTTTGATTGTGCCTCGTGTTAATTCAGAAATTTGTTCAAACCTTGACAAGTTAGGCGCAGGGATTTACGAATGTGTAATGTTCAGAAGAACCTGGCAAAAGCAGGGAGTTATTAATCTATCACACCAACAAGCTCCTTCACGCACGACAAAAGGGCAATCCGGTGGACCCCACCGAATTCATCAAATCAAATATGGAGATAAGACGATTTTGGGTCATGCCTTTGTTGAATTGTCCCATCATCGACGAGAAGCCATCAAACCAGCTCTTAATAAAGAGTAAGAGTTTGCTGCCCTATGCTCAAAGCAGGTACGGTGCCTGTCACTATTAATCTGTTTGGCGGCGATTTGCAAACTGAGCGTAATAATATTAAGACCATGAATAAGCTTCGTCAGTCAGCCCTGGGCCGTAAAGGCCGGGATTATGTTGACAGAAGGGCTTTGCAACCATCATGCCAAATCAGTGAATCTTCACAGAGGTCTTTTTTATCCAAAAAGAAATCATGGCAAAACAGGCCACGGTTTCCCGAACCATCCACGCACAAGCAACGCCAGTAGGATCGATTTCTGGACAAAGTGGATCAAACCTAACTGTTATGATAAGTCTTTATAAACATTATGTTGCTACTTTAATAGAGGATTTACATCAAAAAGTTAATTGTTTTCAAGCCGGGAGAATTTCTCAGTGTATTGAAGAGTGGCGAAAAACTGCGTCTGACCCAGAAATTTTAAATGTGGTCAATGGTTATGACATTGAGTTTATGGAGGAACGCCCGAAAATAATTTATTTTGGTTTATTTGGTGAAAAGATTATTGATCTGAAATTAGCTAAGCATATGGCTAAAAAGATAATTGTGCCAACTTGCCATGAAAAGAGCTGAGTGAAGTTATATCACCAATTTTTGTTTGCCCTAAAAAAGATGGCACTTCCCGTCTAATTTTTAATTTAAATGATTTTATGCAATAAGTATAGGTTATATACCGTAAACGCGGTAAATAAGTCAGTTATTGACCCGAGGAGCTGAAGGCTCCGAGGGACAATAACTGACTTATTTACCAAGTTCACGGTGTATAACCTACTTATTATATGGTTGAGGAGGTTTTCCAACAAGATTTTATTGACTTTAAAGATTTCCAATGGGGATTTTGCGAGATTTCTTCACAAGTTTAATCTAATTATTTATTCAAGGTGAATAACCTGGTTATTTACCGCGGCACACCAAAGAAAATCGACTCAACCATATAATAACTATAATTAACATCAGCTCGACTTGCTGCAATTTGTTTTGTAACTTCAAGGGGGGGATTTCCCGCCAGAGGTGTAACTTCATGGTTGCAGGGTACTCGTTCCCAGGTTGTTGCTCGGCAGTCAGTGGCTTTTGTCTAGCTTTGTCGCTCTTGCCATATAGAAGGGTTGTCTTCTTACCTCAAGAACTGGTTATTCTTCTGGTCATTTCGTCAATATGATTGCTCTTTTGTTTTTGGTCATCATGCCTCGACCTACGGTAAATAGTTTGTCACCTCTACCATCCAACGAGATCGAAGCGGCGTTTTCAAGTTCAGTTTTTATCAAACCTACGTCGATTTCGCCAAGTTCGGTCACCACGCAAAGTTCCACTTCGGCTTTGTTATCAGCTGTCGAATGCCCGTCTTCGTCGGCGTCTCTTATAGTATCCATCGTGCCCACACGCCCTGCTTCGTCAATTGCTCTTGTGTCTGCTTTGCCCAAGACGACCATTCATTCCCCTTTGACAACCAGGCCGCTGTTCATATCATAAACTCCGAAACTTCTAAAGCCTTTGACATGTGCACTTATTACAGCACCTCATCCTTACCGCTTGCCGGCATCATTTTGTGTTTTTGGTAATTCATACTCCGGGAATATGTAATTGTGCAGCTGATGCTCTTTCTCGCCTCAAGTTACGAGAATTCCGTCGCCTGGTTCCATTGGCCAACCCGTGTCGATTATCGATTCCTGCAACGCTTCTTTGCCTGTTGGTACCTCCTGGTTGACGCCCAAATGTTACTATCTTCTGGCTCTAGGTCTGGTTCCCTCAACTCGAAAAACTTATTTCGTGGGTTAACGTTCTTAAATTTCCTAAAGTTGTGTTCTCTTTTGAGTGTTACAGCGTTCCCGTCATCCGAGTGGCTACCTCGAGTGGCTACTTTATGTTATTTGCAACGTGGTTATCTCAAGCAAAGGGTTTGGCCCCCTCTTCCATTGTGACGTATATCGCTGCAGTGCGCTCTCTTCAGACTGATTTGGCTTGCCTGATCCGACTCGCGACACTCTGGGGCTCGACTCTTACGGGGCGTTCGTTGCGTGTTTTCCAATTCTACCCAGTTACGTCTGCCCATAACTAATCTCTTGCTTGTGTTGCAAGTTGGGCTTTTAACTATGTCATGTTTTTGGCGGCCTGTTGCACGGCATTTTTTGACTTTCTTCGGGTCAGTGAGTTTACATGTCCCGGTGTCTTTCGTCCTTCTCGCGATTTAACCATTGATGACATCCAATTGGATTCTTCAGGTAACTACCACCTTCGTCTTGAAACGTCCAAGACCGACCCATTTCATCCAGGGTGTACTATTCTGTATTGGGCCTCCTGGATGATCAGTCTGTTCGGTACAAACTCTCACCCGCTTCTTGCGCATTCAGGGTCCATCACCTGGCCATTTGTTTGTTTGCCACGATGGTCGTCAGCTCACACCGCTTATGGTCAATCAGTGGTTACGGTCCATTTTGGAAGCTGCGGGAGTTCCTAAGAACTACTCTAGCCATAGTTTTCGCATCGGTGCCGCTGATCATCCGCAGCGTTGGCTGGCATGCCGGATCATCTTATAAAAACCTTGGGTCTCTGGTCTAGCGATGTGTACTTCCACTATATTCATACGCCTCCGGATGTATTGCCAGCTTGCGCACGTCATTTAGTTTAGTTCTGACTCGAACGCCGTAACGCCTTTGGGAGGGGTTCGGACCTCAAATCCCCTTCTCCAGCTAGCTGGAGGGTGGCGTTGGAGAAGGCTATTCTCGGTATTTACCATCGCTGTTTCCCCTGCTAGCTAGAATTAGAATTACGCAGAGCACCTGTCGCGCAAAAGCCTTGTCTGACAGCGCCATACCCTCCAAACACTGTCAGATATCGTAACACTTGTCTGCAATACTTGTCAGATATAGTTATCTCCATCAAGTCAGAAATTATTAACATTTATTTGGAGGGGACAATTATACCAGTACACACGTCTCCCTGATGGCCTCTCGCAAGTTTACAAAGCTGCTAAAATCTGTTTATAGAGTATTGCGGAAAAGAAGCCATGTTTCATCAGGCTATATTGATGATGGGGGATTGGGTATATTAATATTTTATTAATATTTGGCATGTCACTCGTTTTTTGCAATTTATTGTGGTATTTTTTTTGGTGGTGATATACGAGT
>JAOBAZ010173654.1:0-10500 GCA_026546875.1 Pteroeides caledonicum | reverse complement strand
GTTGCGTTGCAGTTGCGTTGCATTGAAGTTGCGTTGCTTTGAAGTTGCTTTTAAGTTGCGTTGCGATAGTTGCGTTGCGTTGAAGTCGGGTTGGTTGAAGTTGCGTTGCGTTGAAGTTGCGTTGCGTTGAAGTGGTGTTACGTTGAAGTTGCGTTACGTTAACGTTGGTTGCTTTGAAGTTGAGTAGCGTTGCGTTGCAGTTGCGTTGCGTTGAAATTGCGTTGAAGTTGCGTTCCGTTGAAGTTGCGTTGCGTTCATGTTGCGTTGCGTTAACGCTGCGTTGCGTTAATCTTGCGTTTTCTCGAAGTTGCATTGAATTTGCGTTGCGTTGTAGTTGCCTTGCGTTGATATTGCGTTGCGTTGAGGTTGCCTCGTGTTGAAGTTGCCATGCGTTGAGGTTGCGTTTCGTTCAAATTGCGTTGACTTCAAGAGGCGTTGGGTTGAAGAGGTGTTGCGTTGAGGTTGCGTTGCGTTGAAGTTCCGTTGCGTTGTAGTCGCGTTGCGTTGAAATTCCGTTGCGTCCAGCTGGCGCTTCGTTGAAGTTGCGTTGCCTTAAAATTGCGTTCCGTTAAAGTTGCGTTGCGTTGAAGTTGCGTGCATTGTGGTCGTTGAAGTTGCGTTAAAGTTGCGTAGCGTTAAAGTTGCGTTGTGTTGTAGTTCGTTGGGTCGAAGTAGGGTTGCGTTGAAGTTGCGTTGCGTTGACGTTGCGTTGCGTTGACGTTGCGTTGAAGTTGCGTTGAAGTTGCGGTGCGTTAAAGTTCTATTGAAGTTTGGTTGACGTTGCGTTAAGGTGGCGTTGCGTTGCGTTGAAGTTGCGTTGCGTTAAAGTTGCGTTTCGTTGCGTTGAAATTGCGTTGAAGTTGCATTGCGTTGCATTGGAGTTGCGTTGCGTGGCGTTGCATTGAAGTTGCGTTGCGGTGCGTTGCGTTGCGTTGAAGTTGGGCTGCGTTGCGTTGAAGTGCGTCGGGTTGCGATGAAGTTGCGCTGCGTTAAAGTTGCATTGCGTTGAAATTGCGTTGCGTTAAGGTTGGTGTAAGTTGCGGTGAAGTTGGTTTGTGTTGAAGTTCCGCTGCGTTGGGTTGAAGTTGCGTTGCGTTAAAGTCGCGTCGCGTTAAAGTTGCGTCGCTATGAAGTTGCGTTGCCATAAAGTTGCGTTGCGTTGAGGTTGCGTTGCGTTGAAGTTGCGTTGCGTTGAAGTTGCGTTGCGTTGAAGTTGCGTTACGTTGAAGTTGTGTTGAAGTTGCGTTGCTTTGAATTTGCATTGCGTTGAAGTTGCGTTGCGTTGATGTTGCCTTGCGTGGAAGTGGCGTTGCAACAACGCTGCGGTGGGTTAAACTTGCGTTCTGTTGAAGTTACGTTGCGTGGAAGTTGCGTTGCGTCAAAGTTGTGTTGAAGCTGCGTTGCGTTGATATTGCGTTACGTTGAGGTTGGTGTAAGTTGCGTTGAAGTTGCCTTGCGTTGAAATTGCGTTGCGTCTAAGTCGTGTGCGTTAAAGTGACGTTGCGTTAAAGTTGCGTTGCGTTGAAGTTGTGTTGAAGTTGCGTTGCGTTGCATTAAAGTTGCGTTGCGTGGCATTAAAGTTGCGTTGCGTTGAAGTTCCGCTGCGTTCAAATTCGAAAACTGAAAAATTAACCAACACTGTAGTGTCTAAACACTACAAAAAAGAGCTAAGATAGTTTGAAAAATCCAAGGAAAATGTTGAGCGCAGCATTGCTACTTTTTACTCGAATGGTGTGATGGGTAAAAAAAAGTACCAAAGTGCAAAGCTTGTACTTTCCATGCAATCCAGCAGACAAGGTGGAAGAACTGGAATACCAGCTCTTCCTGGTTGTAAGGTACCTAAAATTTTGACATATAACAACCTCGTAAGAGAAATAAGAAAAATTGACGTTGGTCATATCACTGAATTAGATAACGAACATCTTAATAATATAGACACAGATGCACCAGTAACTGGTGCATGCAGAGATCTAAGGGAGTATCTACCTCTACTTTGTCTAGCAAAGTTTTATTTTGACGTAAATAGAAGTCATGCCTTAGAATGGTATGGTAAAACAGAAGGTACATTTTTACTTGCTTTAGGAGGAGATGGTTGCCCATTTGGCAAGCATGAAAATGCATGCTCGTTTTTAGTAAGCTTCCTGAATGTTGGACGAAGGGTGGCTTCCAGTTATCACAACTTTTGTATATTTGGAGCAAATTGTGACGAAACATCTCCAGTTGTAAGTCACTAGTTCATCAGCTAGCTGAATTGGGAAAAAAAATTTTGAAATTGGTAACTGGCCAGCAATCACTTTCAAAGTGCAAGAGCTTCCAATTGACATGAAGATGCTTGCAATGTTGGCAGGAGAGCTTACCATTAGTGCTACATATTTCTCCCCTTTTACCAACGTTTGCATGAGTGATGCAACCGATTTGCAAGCATTGTTTGGCCTTGATAGTCAGAACAAATGCCAGCCATGAAAATATAAAGAAAGAGTTAAAGTTGTTCAGAAGGTCAATGCTTTTAAAAACCAAATCGCAAAAAAAACAGCTTTCCTGCACTGTACAGCGTAAAAAAATAACTGAATTTATAGCATCAGAAAAAAGCAGGCAGGAATTTATGCCTTTGTTAGATAAATATGTTGACCTGGCTCATGTAGAGCCCTTGCACCATAAAAATAATGCCTGGCAGTATTTTTTTAAGAGTATTTTAAAAGAAGCCATTCGAAAATCTAAACTACCAGCAAATTGTACGAAATTTGTGGAAGTGCCTGAGGATAGCATTTTTGGGAAGCTTGTAAAATCATTGCATGTAATAGTTAAGGCAGGTCGAGTAGCCAACAAAGTAAAAAAGTGGTTTGATGATACCCAGGGAACTGGTCCCGATTTGCAATATAGGTTTACAGGCAAGGATTCCCGTAAGTTCTGCCACCACTACATGAGGTTGGTTCAGGCCTTCATTGATAGTGACGACACAAGAAAAGATAGACAAACTGTTCTAGCATTGGCCTACTTAGGGACAAGATTGAGAGACATTGTTTCCCTTATGAATAGATTTGACATTAGCACAGAACAACTTCAACAGCTTAGGCTTGCAGCAAATCAGTATCTAAAGATAAATGCAATGTTCTTACCAACGTCAGTAAATCCCACAATTTGGACAATAGGTAATGTAGTTCCAGTCCATGCTGAACAGGTCTTTGCACAGTATAATAAAGGCCTATCGTTAGTCACAATGGAAGGCAGATAAGAGAAACACATTTTTCTTAAGAAGGTAAGCCAAAATACAACTCACCGAAGGAGGTGGTGTGAAATATTAAAACATGAGTACATAATGTTGGTGTGGTTACCAGAACATGATTATGAGTTGTCATGCAACAAAAGTCAGAATGAAGCATATATCCCACCACATGTTCTGGATAATCCATCGTATTGTTACTGTGGGGCATTAAAAACAAAGCCAAATGATTCAAAATCTTTAGTATGTGGGGACCCATTAATGAGTCTAATTGAGAAAAGTGTAAGTGAGGGAAAGATTGACAGGCATTTAAAGTAAACTAAATGTATTGGTATATGTTGAAAATCCTTCATAAAAAAAGTATTTTTATATAAATGTTATACTACAGTTTTAAAGATAAATCAATTAATATATTTTTTAGATTTTTATATCGATGTTATATACAGTTTTAAAGATATGTATATCAATTAATATATTTTTTTGATTTCTATATCGATGTTATAAATACAGTTTTAAACTTATATCAATTAATATATTTTCTCAGTTTTAAAATGTTGCCTATAAAATATGTTGTATGGTTTAAGGACTTTAAGCTAATTGAATGACCATAAATGGAGGGGTACGGTTTCGGACAGCTTGGAATCCGGGGGGGCAAAATACGATACAGTTTCGGGCAGCTTGAGTGGCAAAGGGTTAAAACGACAAGTGTATTTTGAACTTGTTCTGTTTATACTGGTTGCAGCTATTTTTGTGAACTGGGATACTAGAACTTTCATGGTCGGGGGAGTCCTAGTTCAGCACCTCACTTGAAGACCCAAACAGTAATAGAATATTAGAAAGGAGTACTGTTAATACTGAAATACTGTTCTTATAACAACAAAGAGCTTGGGTGTAAAGTTATAATTCCAATATTATTTGTGCATTAACCCTATCACCACGGGGCATTTCATGTTGACAAGTAATTGTCTGCCATTAGAGTAAAATACTGGAAGGGCCCATCTGTCGGAAAAGGGCTAAGGAGATAGTATTTCACCCTGTCACAATGGGACCTTTCATGTTAACGAATAAAATTGTCCGGCATTAGACAGAGTCAAATACTAAAAGAGCCTCTTTGTCGGGAAAGCATTAAGAGTACTTTTCATTCTAACCCTACTATCTTCAGAGTGGATCTTGAAGATCTTGAATGCAAGTTTTATTGTTACATATGTCTTAATAGTGGGACATTTATCATATACCCAACCTACATGTATATTTCACATTGACAAGAGTGAAGGCCAGGAATCACTAGCGGTCAAGTTTTCCACATGTTTTATATACATTTATATAACCTTTTCCATACAGTATTAAAATTGGCACTACAGATATCGTTTAAAAAAGGTCACAGGTCAGTCATCTCATCAAAATGTCAAAATCCTTTTCCCAAGCACTGCCCAGCTTGATGAGAATCATATTTTTATGCATATGTGCAAAAAGCGAAAATCATAAAAAAATGTGCATTGTACAATCATGAACTAGCTGAAAATATAGCCAAATTCATTCTCAAACGAGTAGTGGCACTTGAAAAGTAGTTCACATTTATTTTTAATGTATTTCAGCACTAAAGGCTTTTCCACAGACACCAAAACCTTAAGTTTTCCCTTGCACTTTCCCTTTGAAGATCTTGACATATAATAAGACGAAATATATGAGCGTTCAACTTGTGATAACAACTCAAAATCACGCAGTACACGTCGAATGTCGGCGAAGATGAGCACAATTTCCTTTGATGACTGTTGAACGTCCACCCCAAACGACGTGGTAGACTTAATAACGATTTGTTTCACTCGCGAAAACAAATGCCATGAAAGGTATCTTGAAAACTCAACCGTCCAGGGATTTCTGGCTTTCACTCTAGTTGACAAGCGATGACGAACAAGTTTCAGCCACTAATTGGTGAAGATACTTCTTCATCAATTAGTGAGCCAAACGAAATGGTAGCATCTAGGATTCGCTTTGAGGGCGAGCAATCTTTTTTCATCCCTTCATAAAGGTCGCGGAGTAAACAAATAGCCTCCACTTCAAAGGAAACAAAATCACATACTCGGCTCCGTAGAACCTGTAACTCTCGCACAGCAGAAGCGATAATACCTTTCAGATTCGTTTGTGTATTGTCGCTCCCTGAAAAATCTTCATCATTATTTAAAATAACTTCTAAAACTTCACTACAAGTAAGACGCCATTTTGTCGCCATTTTGAATTTTGTGGAAAAACCGCTGAGAATTTGATTTTCAGCAGCCATCCCCAAAATGCCACATTGCAGTGGTCTGCTGACCCGGCGTGTTCCAAATTTATTGGAGGGAAAGATACAAAGCCCTTGAGTAATTTGATCACATATACTTTGGTTGTTTATCTCCTCAGCATTACCGCTTCATTCCTGAATTGTATTCGTTTTCCTTTTCTAGTCGATCGTCTCAGATTTAAATACAAAATTAGCACGCCAATCAACGTGCTTTCTCCACATTGTTAAACCATTTATACTGTTCATTTCCATTTTCATTTTATCAAAGCACCAATAAATAACCTAAAAGAAGGTTAGAATTTTGTCCATAACTCATTACTACCCTACGAATTATTATTAAAATGTACTATAGTAAGTTATATACCTGGTATATCCGCAGTTACCCAAATATGATTCTCTAATTGCCCTTATATATTCATTTTCTACGGCGAAAATTCTTGTGCTCGCATGTTTGCAACCAAGAATTGTTACTTTTGCTGTTGTGTCTCTTTACTATAAGGAATTAGCCAATCCTTCTTGTAAATATTTCCAGCACCATTGCAAGTTGCTGCAAACCAATATGGGTGATTGGAAATTGAATGTGCCAATTGTTTTACAGGACTGCCTTGTTCTCTGTCTCGGGTATGTCTCGGCATTGAGAGCAGACTGCCAGATTAAAAGAAGTAGATATATTCAGTTATTGTAATGTATAAGCAAACCAGATTTTAGTTAAAGTTTTGTCTTACCTCACACAACACCGCAAACGTCAAAATGGTGCAGAAGTTCAGCATGATATCAAGGCAAGACATTGTACTTTGAAGGTGTCTGTCTGGTGCCATAGCCTCCTCCTCTAAATGTGTTGAGCGGAATGATCTAAATCCTTTGAGTAATTTGACCTTAATATATACCTTGCTTCATATCTCTTCGGCATAACTGCTCCAGTTCTGACTTGTATTCGCTTTAGATTTCGAGTTATTTGTCTCAGTTTTAAAAACAAAATTAACAAGCCAATCAACGTGCTTTCTCCACATTTTTAATGCATCTATACTGTTCTTTCCCATTTTCATTTTACCAAAGCACCAATAAATAACCTAAAAGAAGGTTATAACTTTGTGCATAATTCATTACTACACCACGAATTATTATCATAATGTACATTAGTAAATTAAATACCTGGTATATCTGCAGTTACCCAAATATGATTGTCTAACTGCGGTTATAGATTCATTTTCTTGGGCAAAAATTCTTGTGCTAGCATGTTTCCAACCAAAAATTGTTACTTTTGCTCTGGTGTTTCTTGACTTAAAGGAATTAACCAATTCTTCTTGGGCATATTTCCATCACCTTTACAAGTTGCAGGAAACTAATATGGATGATTGGAAATTCAATGTGCCCATTTTCATACCGGACTGCCTTGCTTCCTGCCTCAGTCATGACATGGCGTTGAGAGCAGGCTCCCAGGTTGAAAGAAATAGATGTATTAGTTAATGTAATATATATGCAAAGCTCGTTTTAATTAACGTTTTGTCTTACCTCACACAACACCGCAAATGTTAAAGGGATTCAGAAGTTCAACCTGATATCCAAGCAAGACATTGTACTTTGACGCTGTCTGTCTGGTGCCATTTTACCCTCTTCTGAATTTATTGGAGGGAAAGATCCCAAGCCCTTGAGTAATTTGACCAGATATATTTCGGTTCTTTATCTCGTCAGTATAACCGCTTCATTCCTGAATTGTATTCGTTTTACTTTACTAGTCGATCGTTTCAGTTTTAAAAACAAAATTAGCACGCCAATCAACGTGCTTTCTAAATATTGTTAAATAATTTATACTGTTTATTCCCATTTTCATTTTATCAAAACACCAATAAATAACGTAAAAGAAGGTTAGAATTTTGTCCATAATTCATTACTACACCACGAATTATTATCATAATGTACATTAGTAAGTTAAATACCTGGTATTTCCGCAGTTACCCAAATTATATTGTCTAATTGCCCTTATAGATTCATTTTCTACGGCAAAAATTCCTATGCTTGCATGTTTCTAACCAAAATTTGTTAGTTTTGCGGTTGTGTTTCTTTACTTAAAAGAATTAGCCAATCCTTCTTGAGAATATTTCCAGCACCATTACAAGTAGCTGCAAACCAATATGGATGATTGGATATTGGATGTGCCAAATTTTTTACGGGACTGCCTTGTTTCCTGTCTCGGGCATGTCTCGGCATTGAGAGCAGAATGCCAGATTAAAAGAAGTAGATATATTCAGTTAATGTAATGTAGAAGCAAATCTGGTTTTAATTAAAGTTTTGCCTTACCTCACACAAAACCGCAAACGTCAAAGTGATGCAGAGGTTCAGCATTCTGTCAAGGCAAGACATTCTACTTTGAAGGTGTCTGTCTGGTGCCATTGGTCTCCTCTCTGAATTTCTTGGGGGGAAGATCTAAATCCTTTGAGTAATTTGACCTTATATACCTTGCTTGATATCTCTTCAGCATAACTGCTTCAGTTGTGAATTGTATTCGCATTACATTTCGAGTCGGTCGTCTCAGTTTTAAATACAAAATTAGCAACCCAATCAACGTGCTTTCTCCACATTTTTAATGCATCTATACTGTTTTTCCCCATTTTCATTCTACGAAAGCACCAATAGATAACCTAAAAGAAGGTTACAATTTTGTCCATAATTCATTACTACACCACCAATTATTATCACAATGTACATTAGTAAGTTAAATACCTGGTATATCTGCAATTACCCAAACATGATCCATTTTCTCGAGCGAAAATTCTTGTGCTCGCATGTTTCCAACCAAAAATTGTTGCTTTTGTGGTTGTGTTTCTTGACTTAAAGGAATTAACCAATTTTTCTTGGGCATATTTCCATCACCATTACAAGTTGCAGCAAACCAATATGCATGATTGGAAATTCAATATGCCTATTTTCATACAGGACTGCCTTACTTCCTGCATCAGTCATGTCATGGCGTTGAGAGCAGGCTCCCAGGTTGAAAGAAATGAATACATTAGTTAATGTAATGTATATGCAAAGCTCGTTTTAATTAACGTTTTGTCTTACCTCACATAACACAGCAAAAGTTAAAATGATGCAGAAGTTCAACTTGATATCCAGGCAGGACATTGTACTTTGACGGTGCCTGTCTGGTGCCATTTTACCCTCTTCAGAACTCATTAGGGGGAAAGATCCAAAGCCTTTGAGTAATTTGACCACATATACTTTGGTTCTTTATCTCCTCCGCATAACCGCTTCATTCCTGAATTCTATTCGTTTTACTTTTCTAGTCGATCGTCTCAGATTTAAATACAAAATTAGAACGCCAATCAACGTGCTTTTTCCACATTGTTAAACCATTTATACTGTTCCTTCCCATTTTCATTTTATCAAAGCACCAATAGATAACCTAAAAAAAGGTTAGAATTTTGTCCATAATTCATTACCATCCTGCGAATTATTATCATAATGTACATTAGTAAGTTAAATACCTGGTATATCTGCAATTACCCAAATATGATTGTCTATTTGCCCTTATAGATTCGTTCTCTAGGGCAAAAATTGTTGTGCCCGCATGATTTCAACTAAAAATTGTTACTTTTGCTGTTGTGTCTCTTTACTTGAAGGAATTAGCCAATCATTCTTGAGAATATTTCCAACACCATTGCAAGTTCTGCAAACCAATATGGGTGATTGAAAATTGAATGTGCCAATTGTTTTATGGGACCGCCTCGTTTGATGTTTCGGGCATGTCTCGGCATTGAGAGCAGACTGCCAGATTAAAAGAAGTAGATATATTCAGTTAATGTAATTTATAAGCAAACCTGGTCTCAATTAAAGTTTTGTCTTACCTCACACAACACTGCAAACGTCAAAGTGATGCAGACGTTCAGCATTCTATCAAGGCAAAACATTGTACTTTGAAGGTGTCTGTCTGGTGCCATTGATCCCTCCTCTGAATTTCTTGGGGGGATGATCTAAATCCTCTGAGTAATTTGACCTTATATACCTTCCGTGATATCTCTTCAGCATAACTGCTTCAGTTCTGAATTGTATTCGCTTTACCTTTCGAGTCGGTCGTCTCAGTTTTAAATACAAAATTAGCAAGCCAATCAACGTGCTTTCTCCACATTTTTAATGCATCTATACTGGCCCTTCCCATTTTCATTCTACCAAAGCACCAATAAATAACCTAAAAGAAGGTTACAATTTTGTCCAAAATTCATTACTACACCACGAATTATTATCATAATGTACATTAGTAAGTTAAATACCTGGTATATCTGCAGTTACCCAAATATGATTGTCTAATTGCCGTTATAGCTTCATTTTCTCTGGCGAGAATTCCTGTGCTTGCATGTTTCCAACCAAAAATTGTTACTTTTGCATTTGTGTTTCTTGACTTAAAGGTATTAACGAATTCTTCTTGGGCATATTTCCATCACCATTACAAGTTGCAGCAAACCAATATGGATGATTGGAAATTCAATGTGCCTATTTTCGTACAGTACTACCTTGCTTCCTGCCTCAGTCATGTCATGGCGTTGAGAGCAGGCTCCCAGGTTGAAAGAAATAGATATATTAGTTAATGTAATGTATATGCAAACCTGGTTTTAATTAACGTTTTGTCTTACCACACACAACACTGCAAAAGTTAAAGTGATGCAGAAGTTCGACTTGATATCCAGGCAGGACATTGTACTTTGACGGTGCCTGTCTGGTGCCATTTTACCCTCTTCTGAATTTATTGGGGGGAAAGATCCATAGCCCTTGAGTAATTTGACAAGATATGCATTGGTTCTTTTTCTCTTCAGGATAACCGCTTCATTCCTGAATTGTATTCGTTTTACTTTTTTGGTCGATCGTCTCAGATTTAAATACAAAATTAGCGCGCCAATCAACGTGCTTTCTCCATATTGTTAAACCATTTTTACTGTTCATTCCCATTTTCATTTTATCAAAGCACCAATAAATAACCTAAAAGAAGGTTAGAATTTTGTCCATAATT
>JAOBAZ010173543.1:0-10501 GCA_026546875.1 Pteroeides caledonicum | reverse complement strand
ACAGAAAAAAGACACAGGACAAAACACACAGGACAAAGGCATAGGACAAAAGACACAGCACAAAAGACACCGGACAACAATCACTGAATGCAAAAACGCTTCCCCAAATTACTGAGTTGGTTAAACAATGAGGACAATCTGGGTATTCATAGTTCTGGAATATTAATTTTTTACAATAATTTACTGCCGTTTTAAAATTGGCAAATTCCTCATATAAAAACCACAATTGTATTATTTGTGTATTATAAAAAAACAAACAAACAGAATCTTGCATAATTTTGGCAAAGTTCAGATATGCGAGGTTGAATTAAGAATTTGAAACAGGAAAACACAGGTTTATTAACGCTGGATGTAGGGATTTACCTTGGAACAGGTCGTAATACTTTCAATGGTAAAAACTTTATCTCCCATAAGCCAGCCTGAAGGGCAAACAGAAACAACAATTAAGACATTCTCGAAACACTCGCTTCAAACGGAAACTCAAGGAAGGCATGACAAGTCTATCAAGCAGAGACATATGCCACAGCTATCACCAAAGCGGTAAGCATTACGTTCATTTAATGTTACACCAAGGGGAAAAGGTCACGAAGCAAACCTCACAGAGTGAAGTGAGCCTCAATCTCGTATGAGATCAAACAATAAATATAACCATATACTAACTAAACTGGGGAAGCGGTTTTGAATCTTTAACGAAGCCAGTCTACTATTATGTAATAGGTTTATGGTTAAGTATGGTTTGTTTTAAAGTATGTACGTCCTCCTTGATGTCTAAAGTGCTGACAAAGGGAAATTTTCCACTAATGTTTTATTGCCAAATCTTGGCAAACTGTGTATCATGCTTTTTAAGAACATGATGTTACTTAATGAGATTCTCCACTCGAAAAACAAATAACTAAATACATCTAAATGAGAGAATTAAAGATCTATGTGCATTAAATTTGTCTTAACTGTGCCTTCATTTGTAACTTACTTTTAAAGTTAAGCCTCTGAATCAATGGGGGCCGCCATCTTGGATTTTGATGACGTAGCTTGGTTGTTTGACTAGTTGATAACCATCAATTTATTTCTTATAGTTACTAAAGTATGACCATAGTACTTGTCAATGGTCAGTCATTACTTATTGAATCCTACAATGATCAAAATGATACAATTAATGGACGAAAACAATTGAGAAATATGTGAAGCAACCAAGTCACGTCATCGAAAATCAAGATGGCGGCCTTCATTGATTTAGAGGCTCAACTTTGAAAGTAAATTGCAAATAAAGGATGGATATAGAACAAATTTAATGCATATAGATTTTTATTTCACGCCATTTAGATGTACTTGTAAGTGATATCGGTTTTCAGAGTGCAGCATCTCTTTAAGTGCCTTAATTTGGCATTTGAAAACACGGAGGCGAGGTAGAATGTCCACCTCCGTGGTAGCGAACCTATGAAATGTATTCCATGAAAAAACCGCAAAACAGTTATTTGATGTCTTTCTCTAAAATAACTCCGAAAAAGAGACATAACGCTGTACGTCCTTGTCTTAAGTTTTAATTAAAAACTTGCTTAACCAGTTGGTGCGACTAATTTTGCTATCGAGAACAAATGCGCAGGTATTACAAAAATAGCGTAATATATCTTTAGCTATATGGTACTTATTTTAAAATAACTAAAAAGACAGTATATCTAAATAAAAGGCCTTAGCTGGACTCTGCCAAGACTATATACCCTACCCGTGTGCTTAGAACACGATTTCACACCTGAACTACACGAGTGTGTCAACCCGTAAAACCATACATCGATTGTAGGTGTCCACATGTGAATCACGTGTAATTTGACATGCAAATCACATGTCGCAAATGGACACAACATGTGAAATTTTGGCAACAGGAGTTTGTATTTAACACATTTCACGCGTTCCATGTTCGATCCTTCAGCAATAAATGCAGCTCTTCTCATCGTCAAGATATTAATTATGCAAATAAAATAGCTGCGATGTGTACAGGGAATTCACATAATGGAAAATCGGGTGTACATCTTTAAGATTAATCAATCAAATCACTCGAAACTTTACATGTGTGTTGGTTTAATGTTTACCACGACGGACTTTGAGATTTAAGACTTGATTTCTCAGACAACGTTGTCTATTTTCTCTTTGGTAGAAACCTCTTTTAAGTTGGTAGTGCTTGAACAAATGAACAATGTCACTGCAAATCTCCTCAAACAATACGAACTTTACAAAAACCGTTGCCACCGAAAGGAAAATAAACAGTTATGTTTTGTAAATCATCGAGCCTAAAATCTAAAATTTCATCATGGCAAACATACAACCAGGAACACTTTAAAGTTAAATGGCAACAGATTTTTTTATTCTGTTAGATGAAAGAACATATAAAACTATTTAATAACCTCTACCATTTTGTTATATCTGTATTTCTGTTTTAAATATTTTAGTTTAAAGTTTGCTCGCCATGACATTATGTCCGCCATCTTGAATTTTTATAATTATGCATGTGTAAACGTGTACACAAGGGCGTCGTGAGAAAACGTTGAAGTAAAGTATCTCGAAAACAGAGATGAGAAAATTGTAGAAGTAATTAGTTTTCAAACGTTGTTTCGTTTAAGACAAAAAAACAAGTTGCTATTTAGAAAGATGTTCCTTTACAAACTATATCACGGTATTGAATGGTCAAAAGTATACGTGCTGATTACATAAAGTGATATGAAAAATACTTCGTTGGAACATGGTTGTTGGAGAAAACGGACTGGACGCTTAACCTGTATTCTATGGAACTCACTATCTTGTCTGGGTTAATGCCATTTTGTGCTCCTTCCTCATCACGTGCGTATTGTTTTAACCTCTGTTACTGGCCAGTCATCCCGAAACACAATAAGCATGTGAGGAGGAAGGAGCACAACCTCGCATAAACATGACCCAACATACAGATTAGGAGATCTATTTTAATTTTAATCGACTTTTCAAACCATGTACTGCAGTAACTATGATTGGAATAGAAATCTAATATTAAAATGTACATTATTTTGGTTATGAATGTTTTGAGCTTTATAAGCTTACTATTATTAAGAAAAATATACGATAAAAAATTATTTTCAAGTACAGCAGATCGACTGCTTTGTTGTAATCATTTCCAAGGAAATGATGGCTTACTTTCTAAGTGCAAACCTAACTAATTTTAACAGTGGTTGTAGAGAATAACCCATTTTTAAAGGTTGCGACGAGACCTTTTGTTTTAGCAGCATCTTCTTGGCGCTCTCCACTGTATTTTGCATCAACATGGCAACCGTCATTGGACCAACACCTGGAAAGAAGGTAAATCATGATTACACTAAATAAATAAATGAATGACTGAATAAATAAATAAGTAAATAAATAAATGAACAAATGAACAAATGAATAAAGAATAAAAAAATAAAAGAATAAAAGAATAAAAGAATAAAAGAATAAATGAATAAATGAATAAATGAATAAATGAATAAATGAATAAACAGACAGACAGACAGACAGACAGACAGACAGACAGACAGACAGACAGACAGACAGACAGACAGACAGACAGACAGAATAAATCAACAAATCAACAAATCAACAAATCAACAAATCAACAAATCAATGAATCAGTGAATCAGTGAATCAATAAATCAACCAATAAATAAATATATCAACAAACAAATAAACAAACAAACAAATGAATATATTTTATACAGTTTAAAATCTTAACGGACTTGTATTAGTTTACATGTTCGGGGATATAAATTAAAGAAATTTTTCTTTAATTTATATTATTTTAAATTATAATAAAGTTTAGATTATATTTTAGAAATATAAATTTTAGATTATATTTCCATATTTATTTCTACCTCCAGGAACTGGGGTGATCCAACTCGCTCTTTTCAGTCCCTCTTCATAATCGACGTCTCCAATCAAACGGTGACCGCTTTTTTTAGTCGAGTCTTACAAAACAAAAATACAATTTACGAAAAAAAACAGAATGAAATTTCCAGTTGCAACTAGTAAACATATTTTCACCTTAACCCATTGAGGGCAAAAGGTTTTCCCCCGACAAGAAAAATCCTCTGACCTTAGACAGAGTAAAATTTGTTAAGTGGCCGATTACGGCCGGTGTCGCCGTCCATGGGTTAGAGTACCACGACACCAATTTTTAATTTCTGTCTTGTCTACAGGCTGCAGAATATGAGGATACTTCAAGGGGCACAACGCCTGAATCTAAATTATCTCAAATAGTGTAGCATCCTCAAGTACGAGTTTGCGGATAAATTAGTGGAACACACTGCATTATTCAAAATGGCCGCGGTAGTTCATAGGAATACTTAGTTAGTAATAATGTTTACCAGGAATAGCGTTGATACCACAATCAATAACGACAGCGCCTTCTTTGATCCAATCACCCTGAAGAAAATAATGAATGCCATTTTATGTAGATAAAGACGTGAAAATTATTTGCGATGTGAAATTTAAGATCATATGTTAAAAGATTTTTTAAAATGGCTTTAAGAACTTTTTTGGTAAAACTGCTTTACTCTGCCGCGTTTGTGAGATTTTCCGGTTTATTATTTTTTTAAAACTTTTCACGGCTTCTGATTGGCTAATATATTGTCATGTGTGAAATCGTCATGTCCAACGAACGACGTCAAAACGTGGAATACGACTTTTTTCTTCCACGTTGTGAAGTCACAGCCTGGACGAAAAAGGTCGTATCTCACGTTATGACAACTGGGCAATGACCTTAATTCCAAAGAACCGGCCTATTTCAAATTTTGAATAATTTTTGTTTGTTGGCCTTTGCGTTCGTTGACCTTCCGGATAATTCTTTCATTCTTTTACAGGGTAACAAATAAAACAATTATTAAATTCGCCTTTTGCATGATATGAAGAATTATCAAACGTCACTTTGTCGTTATCAACCTCGATCTTCATTTTTGGTTGATAACGACAAACGTCGGCTTGATCATTCTTCACGCTCAACCTCATTCAGTAATTGTTACTGGTTCGATACGTTAATGTTATACTATATTATATCATGCTGCGTAACAGGTTTTCAGAAAGTACAGTTTTCTCTGCGAATACATCATACGCCTACAAAAGAATAGCCCGAAAACATATTTTCCCGTTTTCTTTTAGCATAAAGTACCATTCTATAAGCCATTGAGATATACTCACTTTGACAAAATGTGGGCTCCCGATGGCAACCACGACAATCTCACCTTCGCGAACCTACACAGTAAAATGAATAGAAACATATGTAGGTATGTGTGCATTAACAGTAATGGTAAAAATGATGTGTATAATAGAAACTATGTACGACGACGCAAACATAACTCATCTAATTTAGAAGTTGAAAGAACGGAATAAATTTAAATTTCGAGAGTATGAGCCGACTGTCGTTCTCGTTAATCTTAGAAAATCCACTCACGCGTTCAAACGATTTTAAGGCGACGTTTTCTTTCGACGTTATCTTATCTTTCTATCAACTTATCGAAACCGGCAATGAATTTTAAGTGATTTTAAATTGATGCACACTACATTTATTAAAGGTCGAATACAAAATCTTGTGTAATTTTTCGCACTTTTGACATTGGGAAAGTTTTATTTTATTCTAAAAAACTTGTTTACACTGACCAAAAGCGATATGTTAAACGAGTATTTGTTGTACTTGAGTTTCCACAAAAAAAATTTTTTTCTTACATTGTTTTTACACTTTCCTTATGATTGAAATGAACCGGAATATCTCGTAACACCAGCATCGGGAAAATGCCGTTAAAACTCTCGCACATGAGTTTCCGAAGACTAAACCAACTTAAACTAAACCAAATTTCTCAATAAAACTTTGTCATTATACTCATCTCATCACACGCTTTAGGTTGAGACAAAAACATTTCTTGGTTGCATTTGACCTTTAAACATGATTTCATTGACGGTTTTTTTGATCATTATTAATTTTGACGTCGTCCTTGGTTATTTAAGATTTGATAACCACCATGATAACCACCATGACGACGACGAAGACGACAATTGCTTATTTTTACTATACGTAACCACACAATTGAAGGGTATTCACAGGAAAAGTTCATCATCGTCTCATATGAAAGAAGATTGAAACGATACAAAAAAAATATTCGACGAACTTTTCACTGAGAACCCTGCGGAAACTTCACATAATGTACGATTCCACATGGAAAATGTCACATGGAAAACAAAACACCTTTTCACATGTCAAATACCCCCATGGGAAATCTCGCATGGGGAAGTCTCATTCCACATGTGACATTTTCATTTCAGAATGAAATTTCCCCCATGTGAAATAATTTCCCATATGAAAGTCTCACTGTACATGTGAAATCGTTTTTTAATATGTGATTTTTTTCCCATGTGAAAGGTCCTAATTTCACAAATAAAATTTCACAGGAGGAACTATATGTGAAATGTCCTGAAGAGGCGCCATTAAAATGACTTTGGACAAACACCACTTACAACATCCGCTAAGTCCTTGGTTTTGGAATGACAAACGGTAACAGTAGCGTGATTCCCAGTTAGTAAGTTGGACATCGGTGCACCCTACGAAAAAAAGACATGCAACTTTTAACGGCCAGCTACGTGATAAAAGAATCTTGCTCGAGACATTTTCGTCAGTTGTGGGAAAGGTCGCCGTGTGCAGAGCTGCGTTCGGAAAAATCAAAATATCCGGAAAATTGGTTGTGCACTAAGGAAACTGGGGACTAAGGAAAATGTTGTTCCCTGAGTGGGCGACCTACCTTGGATACTCTACTGTAATTATGATGTAATTACGGATTTAAAGGGAAAAGAAAAAAAATTATCGTTTTTCGCATAATCACCTGTTGTCTTTTATTTCATTCCTGTTGCATTTTGTTGCTAATATTTGCCATAGTTTCAGTCAATATTAGTGAGTCGGTTTTTCTTGATGTACCGCAGAATGTACTGTACTGTACTGTACTGTACTGTACTGCACTGCACTGCACTGCACTGCACTGTACGGTATATGGATTATAATAAATAGATTAAATTGGTGAATAAATCTCGCGAAATCTCCATTGGAAATCTTTAAAGTCGATAAAACCTTGTTAAAGAACCTCCTAAACGACAGCAATTGTATACCTCGGACTTGCGAAGGAAGTCAGTTATTGTGCATTGGAGGCTTTAGCGCCTTGAAACGAATTGCTTCTCTCATTCGTATACTTGTTGTATTGTTCCTTCTGTTTCGCAACTGCTATGTGAGCGAAAATTCAATTTCTCTGAAAAATGTCCACTATAACACTTCGGTCTGTGAAGCGCTTGAAAGACGCATTTTCCTTAAAATTTCTTTAATTAAACATACCACAATTTTGCTTCGTCCCAACACAATCGCTTTCTTTCCTTGCACTTCCACTCCTAAACACGAAAACAACTTGGTAAAAAAAACCTACGTGTGACAGGGCGCGAATGAATTTTCGCCCTCGAGTTTTGGTTTGATGTTCTAGTCGGTTTTACACAATCGGAAAAAAATTGGTTAGGGTAGTTGTTGCCTTAAAGACTCGCAAAGATCAATTTATTGCAATTCATCTCGTTCCAGACTACCGAAACATATCAACACATCCCGACCCTTGTTGTGTCTCGGGAAACAAACGCTTGCTCGACGGAAAAACTCGAAACTCGCTATTTGTCGCGTTTTACAAATCTACCACGCCACTGACCTCGACACCGTACCGACCTCCAAATTTAAGCTATATGAAAGCTGCATGCCATATATGGAAACCTCATAACGTGCCAAAGCCCTTACTTCGTTGTTTCAGCTAAAATTTGCGGAGAAGATCTTCCTTTTGAAACAAACTAACTTTGAAAAAAAGCGCACTAAACATCTACGCTATGGGGCCGAATTTTTTCCCGTGTGGAGTGTTCCAATCCCACATATAAAAAAAATTAATGTGAACTTCCCGCAAGGGATCGTAAACACGATTTGACGTCATGACGTGGCAGCTATAACAAACACTTCACCTCAGTCTTGCCATATTTCAACTCGACCGTTTTTTATATATTTTCTGCTGACTTATATCTGTTCTCCCAAATTCAATATAAACGTGATCAGAGAATTCCGCGCAAACTCCGAATTAGCTTCGGTAATGGGATGAGTTTGGGATTAAAATGCCCCGTGCATATTTCTTTGTTTTTTGTTTCTTAATATTAAAACAATGTGGTTTGTAACTGAAACACTGCTATATTTGAGTATTGCTTTCACTATGCTAAAAGATAGAATGGGTTAACCGTGCGTAAGCTTGCCTATAGGCGAATAATACATCGCACCAAAGACCTTTATTCAGTTTCCAAGCTATGTTTACACTCATTTCGTCGGTGACCTAAAGTCATCAACTACTAATAAAAATAGTATATCTTTTGTGGCATCTTTTATTTTGGGTACACTTAGTAGGTTCTTATCACTTGTAATTAACAAACACGTCGCATTTCCCAGTAGTCGGCGACATTTTATTCATCTACAGCTGAACAACCACCACGACCTGCCACCGGTCGAATTTATGCAATAAAACTATTTACCAACTACTATTCTCGGAAAAATTCATTCGAAAACAATGATGTGTTAGATGGTTCGACCTACAACCTCGGCAAGCCAAGTCACGATACTTGTTCGTCATATTACATCAAGACCACAAATGCGACCTCAAATACGAATGGAACACGTGGATCGGTTCTCTATAGCCGTGGGTGAAACAAAGACGCAACCACATGGTTACTTAAACAACACTAAGAATCCCACACTAAAATTGGACACCGGAAACGTCTCCGCATATTCAATTTAATAAACTATGTACTTAAATTCACATCTCGATTTACCATAACTACATATTATTATAATTATTCGTTCTTGCCCTGTACGTTATTTTTTAATCAAATACATTCCTGTAGTTTCATTTTTCGTGTACTCGTTCTTACATCCGACAGTTTTCATTTCTGAGTTGAGCAACCATAACAGAATATCCCGCAAAATGGGCAACATTTTCTACACTGTCCTGGTCTCCTCTTGCTCAGTTGTTGTTGAAAGGACTTGGTGTGCAACGAAGACGCACCATTCTCAATTTGCTCCCCTCGGTATCCATCCATGCCATACCCTTCATGCTCATAAGCCGATCCCTCGTCGTAAAGAGACATCGTCTTCGAAGCTCCCGAAGAGAATTTTGTAAGATACAAGGCCAAAAAACCACACAGCACTAGCGCGGAAAATCTTCTCATTTTCGAGTATTACAGTTATACAAGATAATCGGCGTTCGGTGCCTGCCACACTTATATACACTGCAAACTGTCGATGTACGCATGCTCAGTGATGACAAACATCAAGAGAGAATAAGTACACCCGCATATACTCGACAACGCTTCCTTCACACGGGATGCAAGTAAACTAATGACGTGTATAATACGGCGGCAAAACGGTAAAAGGGCTGTTCGTGCAGAATTAGAATGGAAGATGAGGATAAGACACTTCAATTGTGCAAACAATTGAAGTCCGCCCTCATTATGTTTAATAACCACTTAAAATTGCTTTTCAAGTGTTTCGAGTTTCGCCTGTGAACGAGTTTCGTTCTCAGTTATTACTTCTCACCTCCGAATTACCTCTTCTCTTTCTTGCTAACTTTTGCAATATTTAATAGTATTTCATGTTTTAGCCTGAAATGAACCACTCCTTCGTCCAAAAAACACAATTTAATAATAATTTCATACGAAGTCTAATAAAAAACAACATTGCTTAATGTAAAGTTTAGGAGCTCGGTATGCAATATAAAATACATGATTACAAATGCTAGAATGGAGGTCAATTGTCAAGTATGAAAAATTTTGGGGACGTTTAATAAGGACAATTTCTCAAATTAGGCACATTACAACAACTTTGTCTGTTCAACCTCTTTTAGCTGTTACAGATGATTGTTATAGTTTTTTTTATATAGTAATTGCCAACGTGATCGATAAGCTATTGTGTATAAAATAATTATGCGTTACGCAGTAGAAATACAAAATGAAATCGGGCGAAACATCCGTTTTGAAAGCCTCGTCCTATCTCTATCCTGACAAAACGGGAACATGTGACGATCTTCAAGGCTTTCCAAGTCACAACGCCAAATTATTTATCAGATAATGTTTACTACCGTTTAATATTATATCAAAAACCTTTCCTACACAAACCAAAAACAAATTTTTTAATTAAAAAGTGCTTTTGTATATCCAGAAGCTGTCCCCGGGAATTATTATTCTATCTGAAATTATCAGTATGAGTATTATTAATACTCTGTTGACTGTTGGTTATGTTAAAACGTGAACATCATTACTCAGATACTGTAAGAAATTAAAACATCACTCTTACAACGTTTTACCTTTGTATATACTGTAGTTAGTTCCATATACACATAAACATACACATACACATACACATACACATACACATACACATACACATACACATACACATACACATACA
>JAOBAZ010173321.1:0-10503 GCA_026546875.1 Pteroeides caledonicum | reverse complement strand
ACCTAATTTACACACTGTATAATAATTAGCTCTGAATAAAACTATTTTGTGGAGTTTTACCACATTACCTAGATGGCCGTTCTTGACTATTGCGAGTACTGGCTTTTACTTCTCGCCAAATTATTCCAACTAAATTATGAGAATAAGATAACTTGGTGTACTCAACGGTGCAAAAGTGTGACAAAGGATTCGGGCATTATCTATGCAAGACGAATTCCAAAATGTCTATATAGATTATGGAAACTGTGGATAAATTACCTAATACTCTTTTTGAATAATTTATGTAAACTTCCATCATTATTGGTCGGCTTACACTAGATCCTTGTTTGGTTATTGGGATTTACAAGCACTCGCAGCGAACACGAAATTAAGTATTGCATTCGTGAACTCGTGCATATAAATCAAAATAACACACCGAAGAGTGTTTTAACCCTTAAATAACGTGTGTATTGATATAAAGTTTGTGATTGGCGGATAAGCGTACAACACACCGTTATAGCAAGTTTTCGACTTTGTCCAAACAAAGTCAAAAAACTGTTATAGTTGGGAGACATATACTGATCCGACTGCCATGCGGCGATTTAAAAAACTTAAGGTAAAGAAAACTCAGGGTAACATACAGTCAACTCGCTTAATTACCGGTGCTCAGTTTAACTATTTGCAATCAACACTGATGAGCGGGAATATGAAATTTATTTCGAGTGTTGAACAAATGTCTCACAGGAGAACGAATCGAACGAGTCAGATATTTCGTTCAAAACGAAAAATAAATGTCATTTCCATAATTCTATTTTCAAGCGTCCATATAAAATACACGTACTCATCCAAAGAAATAAAAAACGATAATCTACACATGTACCATTACAATAAATTATCACATAGTTTCAATTACATTTGCCGAAAAATCAATAAAGCACTATCTTTTTAATAATAAAACAATGATATTAATTACTAGAGTTTGAAGACAAATTATTCTGTTTTCACAACTCGTCACTGCGTTTCTGGTGTTAGGTGTCCAATCAGGAACGCTTCTTAGATTTACGTACGTAATGGGGTATTTAACTTTCATATGACCTCGCTAAGTAGCTCCAATGAGAGCTAATTGTACAGTCTGCTAAACAGACTGTACAGTTAGCTTTCAGCGAAATTACTTAGCGAAGTTATATCACGTTACATAAATCGCATTTTAGTAAATTCAGTATACTAGTGTGTTCATTTACATACATATCTATTCAGTATAGGCCTGACTTCCTGCCAAATTATTCTCAATATCTAAATTACAAACAAAAACATCCAAGAATAATCGATATAATGGCATAAGGGTACTAAAATGTTAAAAAGGGAGTTAGACATTTCTTCTCTAGGCTTTTATTTTATACTTTGGTGATTTTTTCACAATTTACACCGTATTTTTACCGGGCAATTAAGACAAGTATTAAAGCAGACTATAGTTATGGATACAATGCTTCTCCAGTTATTGTACACCTTTTTTGCCTTTCACATTTTGCCACTAAATAATCAACAACTAAAAAAATAATTCTATTTTCAATAATTCTATTTTATGTATATTATTTGTAAGAATATACATAACGACGTTTCAGGAATGTGATTAATTGATTTCAGTGTCATTAAAACAGGGCAAGTATGTAGCAAAATAAATTGACTGTTGGAAAAACAATAAATTACACGGATCTACAATCAAATAATCCGGTTAAAGCAAACCTTAAAGTGGAGATGCACCGAAGTTTTACCTAGATACTTTATAAACTATCACTTTAGCACAAACTTCGTTATCTTGCTTGATTTATCCAAGTTTGTTTGATATGCAAAAGAAAAATTAATGATATCACATTACATAATGAGTTTGTGCAAGAAGTAGCTACGGTTTTTCCTGCAAGCACTTAACAGAAATACGTAAAATTCATTTACCGGGCGTATGTGCCTGTGACTGATAGCCATACGTATTCGTCTAAGTATAAAATTCACTGCAAACCTCAAATAACTGTGCCTTGTAAAAACTCATCATGCAGTGTGATGTCATAAGTATGATATTTGTATATCAAACAAACTCGAACATATCACAAATAAAGCAAGGTAACGACGTCTTACAAAAGTTGTTGTTCGCCATTTTAAATAATCTTTAGCATGCAATCATAAATTGCTTAGGCCAAATGTCGCTGCATTTTCACTTTAAGTGTGCATGTCTGCGAGGATAGCTCCAAAACAAAACAAACATTGCTAAAAAATTCGATGTCTTTTCTTTTCTCTCGTAGCATTTGGGTAAAAAAGGCACTTGTATGTTCTTCAATGACCTCAAATAGCAATCGTCTGACTCGTAGTATTTTGATAATATATCAATTATTTGACCTGCAAATTGTATTCGAAATCATCCTATTACTTATACTACATACTTGGTTTTATATAATTTCTTGTCTCATATTTTGGTTCCTAACAACGAAGCAATAGCTTGATATTTATAACTCCCAATTTCCCTAGCAGAGTACATTTATTACTTTTTCAATCACCAGACTTCGCACTTTTTTGTAGGATTCATTGGCGTTCCAGCCTTGCAATGAAATTCTTCAGCAAAGGAGATGGAGTTTGACAAAGTTCCAATCACCCTTAATAAAATACCAGGATTATCAATGTTTAGATGATTGTTTGTCAGTAAATTCAAAATAAATTTGAATTACCTGAACATTGCTGGAGCGTGGACTTCACTAAGACTGGACATGTACTCCGTTTTGGAATGCGAAATACCACAATATTCCTGCAAATATTTTCATATTGTTTCATTAATGAAAACGTCATCTCCCAGGATTGCAGCGTGTGCTATTAATCTTAATGACTTCACGTGATCAAGATTAACGAAGACAAAAACTCTCGTTCCTTTTCTTTTGGATTTTGCTCTCTCTTGCCTTTATGTTGCCACTCCCCCTCTCCCTCAAACTCTGGTGTTGCCACCACCTGGTGTCCTGGGGAGCATTTTATGTGCATAAAATAGAAATCATCATGTTTACTTTAGTTGAATGTGAAATTGAAAGGGAACAGGGAGATTGACCTCCCTCATCTTTGTAGTTTTATACGACTATTTTTTAAAAACGTTATTAAAATTGTATAGCGGTGAAAAATACAATGGTCAATTTTTTGCAACGTCAAATGTTAATTTTGCAACAAGCTGGGCAAATACTCTAACTTGAAAACAGTTATCAATGTCGGTATTTCTTATTCGTTAAAACATTGTTGCCTGTATATTCAACTATTGATGCCAAAATTGGATAATGGAACAAGAATTTTGTAACCATATATTGTTAAATATTACAGTATATTAACTGACAAAATATACCCAAAAATCGAGTTAAACAAAATATTTTGGCCATTGTGATGAGAAATTATCATGTTAACGCACAGAAATCCTAGATTAACTGATTTAATTTAATAAAGTTGATATGAAAAAAGAATTGCGTTTAGGTTTGTTATAACTCTTGAGTTGGTAACTTTATCCCATACATACCCATATCGCATAAGCAAAATTTAAAACAATTAAACTTTGCATAAATTTACAATCAATATTGTTATCTCGTTGGGTTGGTACTCTCTTTAACACCAAATAATAATTAAGATCTGGTTGGGAGTTGAAAACCCTCGAAAAACGGACCAAAACTCCCAATTTACAAGATGTGTCAGCGTAAAGTGTTTTGTAACAATACAACTGTTTAATGTAATAACTATGTAATAATTTAGCATTGACGCACCGACACACTGAACTGATAACCACTACAGCTAGTCAACCTATGAAATTAAAATGATCAACTATACTGTGGTCGATATGCACATAAGTTCCGGATTCAAAGCTGTGTTTACAATACCTGTGCATAACCAATAAAAAAAAGTTGTTTACTGGTAAAACGCAAACCAGGGAGAGATTTTTCGTCACCGTGATCCTTTAACCACTTCAAATATGCCTACAGTGAAATGAATAATAAAAACAAAACTTTACGCAAGTAAGAATTATTGTGGCCATATGTAGTGAAACTGAGAAACCTGTCCGAATAAACCGAATTTAAAAACGAAATAGAATAGAGTTCGCAAAGTTTGATTTATAAGTATTGGACTTTAGTGATTGCAAGTTGAGTAATTACGGAAATATGGTACAAATATTTAGAAACAAAAAGCAGTTAAATTTTTTACATGATAATGAAACGGTGGTGATGAATTATTCGGAATTTGTGTGTTTTCTGGTGGAATAGTTGTCATTTTTCAAACCCCCGAAAGTTTATATTTAGACAAACTGACAAATGAATAAGCAAGGATATTGGCCATGCACTGAGTGACAAAAATATATTTTTAGGCAAAAATATTGCATCTTTCGGGCATGATATACTTATGACCTAGGATCTCCTTGGAAATAGTATTATGTACCAGTTGTGCTGTAGTCTGTAGAGGGTTTGGAGACATTACACTTTATAAAAAAGACTGTAATTAAACTCTATATTAATATACTTTACTATATTTTCATCTCTGTCATTTCTGATGCACTACCAGTACTTAAATTTTTCTATAAATAATATATCAAGCGCTATAATTAATCCGTATTACCCCCAAAAAAATTCTGTTGTGTCAAGTGGCTTAAGATCAAATCCAATTACAATATACAGCAGTAGCAGCAGGTAGTTCGATTGATGCCAGACATATTAATTCTATACACTCATCATCTCTCGTATGTTAAGACTTAAATAATCAATTTATTCAATAATTCAGATGTTACTTCTTTCTTACAAGTCTATATGTAGGATAAAGCCCTGAACATTTGATTGTATGATGCAGATGCTACCGATATCGTTGTTAGATACCCTTCTAACTTTTTTAATTCCTATAACATCATACAAGCAAAGAAACGGCAAGTTTAAGTTCAGTGGCGAAGCCAGCTCGACATTTTGGTCCCGCTATGTTAATTTTTTTATGTTCGGTGAGCAATTAACATATTAATGTAACTTTTTAATTAGGTATTGCAGCATTTTTATCACATAAACATTTAACATTAAACATTAAACATGAAAATTTAGCTATTTAAAATATTTTCTGACTGATATTCATAAGAACCACAAGAAGTTTATTTACGTTTGCAGACTTGAATTAAAATGTTGGGGGAAAAATTATCGCGTAAACACGAATTAAACAATTGTCAAATAATGTATCGCGTTAAGTTTCATTTACCTTTAACAGTTTATCAAGAAAGTGATAATTATTTATCGAAGTAATGAGGCTATATGGCATCACGTTTTTGTGATTTCCCCTCATAATTTGGGAGATCTCAGTCATTTGTACATTAAATAGCGGGAGATTATTAAGTTTCATTGAAGTATTAAAACACTTTTAATGATGTGCACTAATGCTATTTAAATCGTAATGGTTTAATTATTCAGCTTTCCTGTCTATACATTGCGAAAAAAAGTACATGTAGCTGCAGAAAATGCCTGACTGTTTTACAATTATGAATTGCGATTCAAGATGCAAAATCCCTATTTGTCGTATTGAAATACAATTATTAAATTATCTGACCCTCGGACAGTCTATAGAGAACGAACATTAAAATTCATGCTTGTCCATTTCATGAAAAACAAATGAAAATACTTGAGAACTTTATAAAATAAGAAACACTTACAACCTCTTAATATAAGTCATGTTTTTCGTTCACAAATAAACCATTTGTTTTGAACTAGACACCGGGTACGTCGTCAAACATCGCCCGATGATAGGTCCGCACTGTGGGAGCTCTGCGGTTTTGGAGAGCGAGGAGTAACTCCTTGGCCATCATCACGCCCAGGTTCGCTCTAGCCCAGAGTGATAGCACTTGTTAGGGCCCCTGCCAAGGGTTACTGGCTATGGGGAGATTGTTCTCAACAGCTGTGTAAGGCAAACAGTCTAGGAGAAGGTAACTCCGACTTCAAATCCATCTGCTAGCAGCCTTGCAGGTTGTGCCTTTTAGGCGAAGGCTAGGCCCACCGCTAAAAACTGTGGTTGGTATCAGCAAGAGCCTGCGGCCAGCAAAAACACGCCTCAATACACAAGAATGACAATGTCACGCCGAACAACGGCCCCCAGTCCCCAGCAGCTTTAGATAGGCAAGGGGTGCTAAGAATCACTGGGCAAACTGCTGGTGCACAGGATACAGAAGAAAGAGTGATACGAATGTGCACCGTAAACGTGGGGACGATAAATTGGGAAATGGTGGAGAATTTGTCCAGATGCTGCAGAAAAGGTCAATAGACGTCTGTTGTGTACAGGAGGTGAGATACAAAGGAGAAGGCGCTAGACTGTATAATGAAGAAGGCGCTAGACTGTATAATGTATAATTTAGATTCCATAATGCTTTTCCATAAAGTATTTAATTCCTTTTTTTGCTGTAACTTTGTCTTTGTTACAAGATTTGTTAAGCCATGTTTCTTTCAAAACGTATACTGCTCCTTAATCTAAGCTTGAACCAAATATCATGCATGCATGTTTGTCATTTTCAATCGTTGCACCTTGTGTATAATTAGTACATGAACATTATCACAGCTACCTAATTACCATGTTAACATCTTAATTTATCAAATAGTCTAAATAGTCTAGTTATTTTAATATGTATACAAACTTCCCGTTAACTTTAAAGCGAACACTCCCCCCTCCTCATATAAAGCTAAACAATGATATTGGCGCATTCCCAAAATCGATCGCGATCACGATTGTGAGTGCCTTTCGGCAAAACTCTCCAGAAAAATCTTATGTATATTTTAGTGAGTACAACACAGTTCCTCTGGTAGTTAAAAGTGAATTACCACAGTCAACAATATATATGGTTTGTTGATTGTACAAAAACCGGTTTCCTTAATGTCATTCGCAGTTGAATCAGTTTTATTACCAGGATGGGTTAAATAAGAATAAGTCTCTCAACAGATCAAATGATGATGGTAATTTAATTAAAACTACCCAATTCAAAAAATAACACCTAGTCATTAGCTTTTTCATCCCCCAGATAGTTTGCAATGGCATTCATAATCATAAAGACATTTTCTAGGTTGTAAATATATATAGTTATAAATACACTAATTGCTATTAATAAAAATTGTATTATTACATGTTTTTTTGCCTTTATTGGTAATAACAAAAATATGTCGTAATTTAGTGGCAAATTGATTAAATCAGGTTGTTGAAGCGCACACGAAATAGGGTTTTCAGTTCTATATTACCTTTAGCCAACTGAGCCGCAGCAAGACATTTATTCTATACTGATTAAACTAAGGTAGAAAATGTTTAGCGTAAAAGGGCTAAAACAAGGATCGTGCGAGTCAACAATAATTCACCGTAACAGTTGTTTTCCTTATGAAAGCTGAAACACATTATACGATTATTATCAAGCAATAGACACTTCCCAATTTTGCTTGAAAGCACGTGAAACATATAATGAAATCAAGGCGGGCAACGTAATCCAATCCATTGTAAAAAAGTAAGTAGCTACTTCTTATTGCACGCGGCAAGAAAAATTCACGAAATGTCTATTAAAGCGACAAAAACGTAATAGACAAACGGCAATTATTGAATCTGCTCTTTTTTTAATTCAACCAGACGTTGATTCCCTGTCTTCATTTCGCAATTGTCATTCTATCTTTTATTTTCTAATACTCTTTTTAAATCACGCACTTCGCGCTTCATTTCACCTAATTTGATCTTTTTCTGTAGCTACCCAAGAAATTCTAAAAGACTAAAAATCTACATGTCATTTTTAACTTTCTAAGTTGTGACAAGGTCTACGTATTAGTCCTAAGCACGTTTATGAGAATAACAGTGTTGCTCTTGCGTATTTTTTCACCTCTAAAAGGGTTGCTAATCTTGGTGTAAGAAAATATTACTTTCTTAAGCATCGACAACATTCATTTAAATGAAATGTTGCCCGTGTCTCTTTACAGAGTTGTAACGGAACATATAAATAATTTTTGAGACAGCTACACTGGTGTTTAGACACTAGCTACTCTATAGTATAGTGTTCTCTTGACATTGTAACTGTTAAGAAAATAATATGGAAATTTTGTGTAGGTCTCCTTAAATGGGCAATGCATCAGGGCAATGGGCAATGTCATCTCAAGTGCCAACTCATTTAAAAATTGCCCTCTCACAGTGGCATCGAATCCGAAAAGACAGTGGAAACAAAAAGAAAAGTTTTGAACAAATTATTCGATCCCAGTTAATTTATTGCTTGCGTAAAATTAATGGGAAAAACGTTCCCCCTAAAAAAACAATGGCTAAGCTCTTCACTTTTACCCCGTCTTCTGCACAAATCGGATATTTTAGGGCATTTTGTCAAACACTTAGTTTCAATTGTTTTATTTTTTAATATTTTATTCCCATTTGCTAGAAAAGCGGTGAGCATGAGTATATTTTTATCCAACTGAACATGTAAAACAGTTATAAAACTTACATGGTACGAAAGTTTTGTTCCACCATTATCAGCAATATTTTCGCCAAGGGTAACTTTTCCATTCAACTATTTTCAAAGGAAATTTACAAAACAGGATAACTAAATAAGCAAGTATTAAGCATCTTTTTGCCATTTTATGTAACTTACTGGATATTTTTGTTGAATCTTATAATTTGAGTACTGTTTTTCAATGCATTTTGCTCTTTTATTAAATTCTTTTAAAGTCGAAGGTTCCCACCATTCACCAATAATATTTCCATCTTTATCAAAACGTCTTCCTAAAAACACCAGCGTGTATAACTTATTAAAGTAGTTATGAAATAAAATTTTCGCATTTGTCTTTATTGCTAAATGTTAAGTACCTTATTTGGTGATTATCACAGTTTAATTTATTTTTGTAAAACCTGATTTAAGTGGACATGCTCAGAGTCTGGGTATATGGACGTGAGGTGAAAAAGTGTCCACTTACTATAAAATTTCGTTCCATAAACTAATTAAATGATTTCGAATTCCCGATGCTATAATCCTGAATAAATTAACCCGGTCATAGAAAACCTAGCTAATGTAAGAAATTCAACGGTTACACTGACTAAAGTAAATTATATCTACTCCGGTCGTATGCTTGTCATGCTATTCCGAGCGGTATTGTCACAAATTTGCATTTTAAAATTAGCTTGAAAATCGCAAAGCTTGTTATGTTAATGGTAAATAAAAGTAAAAATGAACAGATTTTGCTTGCTTAACGGGTATTTTAAGACGATTTTATTAGATTTACCGTTTTTAATTCCATTTCTGTAATTTTATATTGCGAGTTTGTTTTGTGTTCATTGGCGTCCGCACTGTCAAAACGTATTTTAGACTCAATGTCCAAAACAGTTGGCGATTAAAAAGGTTTATTATACGACTATCACGTCATTTTACCATATAAGGGCAAAACAGAGTGCAAATACCCAGCCGTATTGCACTCCGTATTGCACAGTAAAATACCGGTTAATAACCGGTTTACTTACGAGCCCAAAAACTTCATAAAACACCAGTATTAAAGTCAAAATGGCTTTAATAGCGTTGTTTTATGAAAAATGTTCCAATGAACTTGTTTGTTTGCTTTTATTGAACGATTTGGTTGAAACGTAACGCTTAGCATTCTCTACGTGTTCCGTAAACCTGTTTGACAAGTTCATCATTTGTGGCACTACATTGGCTTCCTATTTAATTGTACGCGCGTGTAGCTCGAGTTTTCGCAAATTGTATATATTTAATCAAACAAAAGTAAAATAGTCAGAAATAAATTTGTGTGTCGTATAATAAATTCCTCATTGAATGGTTTGACATGTAATACGGCCTGCCATTTTACTCGTTTCTCGCATTTCTTCTCGCCCTGCGGGCTCGGAAAAATACATACGAAATTCGTAAAATACCAGGCGGTATTGTCAAACATGTCAAACCGTTCAATAAGCTATATATATATTTACCTGTATTATCAAACCCATGTGTAAGTTCATGCCCGATGATAGAGCCAATTGCCCCAAAGCTTAAGGATCTAAATTAAAAAAGTAGCGTGACATGTCTGCATGTTTTGTATAAACAATGCAAGTATCAAAGTACGTAAAAACGAATTGTAGAATTCAAAAGTTTTAAAATCTCGCCGTAGTTAATCATCATATGCAATTGAATAAAATTGTATTGATATATGGATGATTCACGATTAGCTTATTTGGCAAACAGAAGCAAAAGTGAATACATGAAAAACACTGGTTTCATTTTTTTTAATTTACTGTTGAGCAGTTGCTTGGCGAGTATTATACATCATTGTATACACATTGTATGCTCCCGCATTGATAACTTAAAAGATTTTCATATTATAATAACTTGAGCGGGCATTGTGGTGTATACATCAACTCTATTGTTATATGATACTAGTAATACATCTTCGAAGCAATCCCTCCCTGTTCCTATACCCAATAGTACCATGGTTGGATCCAGCACTAGTGCACCTAATTTGCAGACCACTGCTTAGCCAATCAAAATTTTATTTTGACCAACTT